>JANHZT010008194.1:336430-349251 GCA_032468215.1 Stegonotus admiraltiensis | reverse complement strand
TGAGTCAACCTTGAGCCTGGTGAGATTTGAATTTGCAGTAATTGCAGGCAGCTGGTGTTACTTAACAGCACTTTAGTCTGCTGCGCGCCAAGGCTCATCATTGAGAGTTGGTTAGCATATAAATTTAACATATCAGTCAACTTCTCAGATCTTTGTGATCTCCAATTATTTGTCTTCTATTCTGCAATCAATTTGTGTGATCTTCTTGCATGAGCTGAGTGTATGATATACTATTTCTTCTGCCTTTTGTACAATCAGCAGTTTGAATCATTTGAAGATTTTTCAGTTCTGGCCTGGATTGCATTAGTTCAAGTAGCCTTTTCTTGAGTAGCCCAAATCATGCCTTCCGTTTCTTTTTTTGAATGTTCCAGTTATAAACCATTGTTAGGTTTTATCTTCAACCATTTCCCTCAATCTTTTGTAGAAATTGACCTTGTAATTTTTCTTGCCAGTATTCTGTTGTTTTATTACACTATATTGATATCCATATTTTGTTTTCTGCATAATCAGTAAGTTCCATTTTTTAACTTTCATAAATGCTTGTTTTGGCTGTCTTTTACATAATCAGCCAATGCATGCTTTTCTTCTTTGAGAGTTTGTTTGACCTGAAGTAAACCTCTGTCTCCATTCCACTATAATGCATAGTGAAGTCATTAACTTCCTTATTTTTCAGTCCAAACTGTTCAGTTCAGCCTGTGTCCAGTTAATAATTGATACAGCAATGTATCAAATGAAAGAAAATATTTAAAAGTTATAATTTATATAGTTACTTACCAAGCACATCTAAAGTATATTAAAGTAACCAAAATATTTTTACAATCCCCAAGGAATGTTTGGAAATTGAAAGTTGAAAAATTTGATACGCCCTAAAATCATGTCACAGGTATGGCATAGGTATTAAAGGCTTGGATGATGTTTCTACCATTCAATTTTGTCTTTAGCCCTTTTTTCACTCTTTGGATTCATTCTTTACTAATCACATTTGTCACCCACCCATATTTGATGCTATTCAACTATAAAATGCCCACTTACCGGTAGGCATCACCCTAATGGCTCCTGATTGTTTGGTCATTTGGTATTTCAATTCCATTTGTTTGTAACATTACCCTGATTTGTTTCTACTGTAGCACATTCCTCTTGGCCAAATTCCATTGCTATATCTAAGCTGAAAATTATTGTTGTATGTTCTCTTGAAAGATGGAATCTTCCTCTCTCCCAATTCCAAAGTATTAACTATTATCATTAATTTGTCACGGTCCCTATGCACAATAGATGTAAAATAATAGTAAAGACTAGGTGGTAGCACATAAAAGATACCAACTCACTGACCTGTTCTGAGAAGGGAACAAATAAGACAATATCCTGTGAAATATGAAAATTTGTTGTCACTATTGGAATACAGAAAATGCCTGGATAAAGGTCTCTACCCTTTGCTTGCCTGCAGAGTTTATTTTGAAATAGAAATGTATAGAATACTTGTCTGAAGTCCATCCAGGTTTCAGAGAGCCAGGGCAATTTATTGTCCTGTTATCAGCCAGTCCAAAAGTCAGAGGTTCAAAAGTAGAATCCACACAAATGTCATACATGAGCTGAAGTCAGATATTAATTCCAGCAAGAGAGTCAACTCAGAGATGTTTCTTAAATAAGGTTGCAGCCAGCTGTCAATAACCAGGTTTACTTCTTGGCTTGGCAAGGAGTCAATTATATCTTCACTGTTCTGCTCTCTTCTCTGCCTATCTGGTGTAGGGACTAGAAGGCCTTATGTCATCTCCACCTGACTTTTGCAGCTGTTCAGATGATGCTTGTGTTTGATCAGCCTCATAGGATTCCTGGCTTTGTCCTTTTGAGAAACTGACATTCCAGACTCACCTGGAGCAGCTTCTTTAGGATCAGATTTAGATTCAAAATTTGAGTCCTGAGCCTGGGCTATGACATGTTGCTTCACTGTGAAACCAGGAGTCTTAGTCACGTGGGGTACTTGTTGTGGATGAAGCTGTTAATTCTCAGAAACAAAGAAGGATACCTGATGGTTAGATACAATAAAAGAGAAAATGTATGCATTTTATAATCAGAAACAATCCAGGACCTTTGCCGGAAGCTAAAGTGACAGTTCCCGAGGTAGTTGACAAATGAGCTTTTATGTAGATGCAAGTATGAATCAGTGTTGCTTAACCAACAGTAGGAATTATGTGGTGAAGATATTATAAAAATCATAGGACACGAACCAGTGCCAAAATTTGCCACAGAAATTCATCTGTGCAGAGTTTGAAAATGATTCAGAAATGTTTTGCAAAAACTTGCCCAAACACAGCCCTTCTCTGCTATTCATTAAAGCAGGCACTCCTCACCAGTTTGAAGCCATAGCTGCTTTGAAGTTGCTTTAACAATCTACATGTTTTACTGGGTCAATTCATTAAAGCAGTGGTGTCTTTTTCTAGAAACCTGGCTGTTTGAAGGAATAGCATAAATATTGTGCTAACAAATTACAAAACAATTCTTCCAAGTACTTTTAAGTACTTGTAATTTTTAACTACATAAAGAAAGTATGTTCAGGCTGGATTGTACTCATAGTGATAATATTGAGTTTAAAGTAGCCAATTATACCTGTATCATCTTCAATTTGGCACGGAGCAAGAATGAAATTATTGAGGAGAGTGCCATTCCTCTATACACTACTAATCGGTGATTGAAAGGCTAGAATCATGAGAAGCTAAGACTTTCACATAACTATTGCATTGAGAGAAATGCAAGTAAAAATATTACAGTAAGTTGCAATAAATTATGCGTCAGACATGGAGTCACCAGTCTAGCTATGTCAACCCTGGTCATACATAGCATCTGGTCAGTCTAATGAATGGTCTATATCACCATTCATTATGAAGCTGAATGTTGTTTAGATAGCTTCTTCCCATAATTATTTATTGTTTATGCTGTCTATCTTCCTCTAAGGTGACAATGTTCCAAACTGTTTTGTTTTAGGAACACTTCTGATTTATGTTCTTTAGGCATTGGTGCTGGAGTGAAAGTGCCTACCAGATTTCAATGGCTTTGTAGTTAAGGTGGCAAGAGTTAACTGTAACTGACACTGCACTTACCTCAATCTGTGAAGTCTAGACATCAAGTGTTTTGTGAAGTACAATGAAGGCAACATTGATATCAGATGGAGTGAGAGTATTTTGAAGTCAAACACAATCAGTTCCAATGCAACTATAGCACAAAGTTTTGACAATTGACACCCGAGCCCATTCAATGCACTTCGCCTAAGCAAAAGACACATTTGGGAAGTCTTGGAGAAGGGATTTTTGATCCCACCACTGGATCAATTTAAGAAATAATTCCATAATTCAGTGATGAGGACTTGTAGCAAAAACCCTAAGAGAAGCCCTTTGAGTGGGTTATGAAAAAACACACTATACATGCTGTGTACATCGGTTAGAAGAGGAACTGAGAAACTATGAGCTGAAACTATGTAAGTGGGGGTGGGAAGGGCTTTTAGTAGTCCAGCTCAGCTAAGGAAAGATTCCAGGGAGTGGGTGGAAGGTGGGAGGGTGGGGTGGACTACGAAAATCCAAACCATCTTTTCCAGTGTATTCATACACACTACAAAGAATAGCCAATTAAACCAAGAAAACGGAAAATTATAAAGGAAAAAGAGGAAGCAAGACACTTAGGAAAATAATTTTTTGTAGAGCTTAGAGTAAATACAGAAGGGATTTTAAAAAAAGCTAGGGATAACGGACAAAGAGAAGATAAGGAATGAACCAATTCCACCATAAGTATCTGTTTTTACAGCACAGATAAATGATTTGAAACAGACAATGTTGTTCCCTTCTCTCACCAAATACTTGAGGAATCATTCAACTCAATCTTTGGGAGTCAATGTTTCATTGTTGTGTTTACTTGAAGTTGGATGAGTCAAAATCTACATACCTGTGAATAATCAGCTGTTACGTAAAAATCTTGACATCCTTCACTTGCTGCAAATGAGTTAATGGTAAATAGAGGACCACTTATATTTTAAGAGAAAATATGACGAAAATCCTTTTAGTAAGCTCCTTCAATTAGTTGGACATATGTACATTCCCATGGGATAAAATGTTAATTATTTTACAAATCCCATTGACAATGTGCTTTCTTTATTGATGGATTGCCATCATGAGATCCTAATTGGGCAAATGCAGCTCCATTGCTGCAAGCTGCATTTTCCTTTATGATTGTGTTCCTCAAAGTCACAGAATCCATTACCAAGCTCATAAAATAGTTAAGTTATAATGTATTTTTTAAAAAAATAAATGCAAAAGTTTTTTTTTAACCTTAGGATCATTTTTACTCATGACAATATTTGTTAAAAATATTACATCTGCCTTTGAGAAGAGAGAGTATCAACTTTTTATATTATGGAAAAATAAACTCTACAGACATCTCAAATTGGCACACAGCATTTGAAAATAATATCCTTTCAAATCATCTTTCCAAAGGTCTCCTTTACCAACTCCCTTTTCCCAATTATTCTTAACACACTGGGATGTATGAATGGGTATAAGACAAGAATACCTAAAAACAGTAAAATGTTTATTTCTTTAAAAAAAGAGTGTGTGAGAGAGAGAAAGGGAGAGAGGGATTCAAACTGATTGTGATCATAATTTCCATCTGCGGTCAGCAAAGCCAATACTGCAAGTATATTCCTTGATTGAAATAGTTAATAAAAGAAACTGGCGGCTTTTTTAAAAAAAATACAGATTTTCTGCTCCTGCATCACCATATTCAGTATCTGTATGACAACATGCTTTTTAATTGTTAACTTCTTCCTAGCAGAAAACAAAGTTCATCATGGCAAAGCATCCCATTTTCCAAAGCTCTAAACTGTCAGTATAACAAGAACTCCATGCCCCTGGGCTGATGAATAGGGTGAACTGGAAGATTCAGCTGCTTGGTTATGGAAGGTTTTGTACAACGCCACCTCAGCCAATAGAAAACAGGCCAACAGCCCAAGTGAAAGCTACAGTGTCTTTTAGATGTTCAAAGTCAAACGTCCGTGGTGTTCCTGGGCATGAGGAAATGAAAACTTGCAACAGGTCTCAATTAGCAGCAGCAAAGGCAGTTCCATAGAAGCTGTTCTTCTTCCTTTGAACCATGCTCATTGTATGGTCATTAAGAAAACACTGTAACTGAATGGAGCATACAATGTGGAAATAACTGTTTGTTATGTAGTGCTGTTCACTTGAGAAGACTCCCCCAAAAGATCTGGATTGAACCGTCATCTATTTACACAGGAGCATTCCTGTTTCAATTGGCAGAACTGGCACTATGTGATATCCTCTTCTTCTGAACAGTAATCACGACCCTTTAGAAGAAAAGAGATTTTTTTTTAAAAAAAAAGTACACTAAAACTATACAAAAAGATTGTTCATCAAAGACATAGGATAACAGTCCTACCATCATTTTGATGTATAGACATCTGATTCAAAGTAGAACCACTGGGCACGAGTTCCATAACTTTGGTCGCAACTTCGTTCCATAACTTTGGTCGCAAATCAATTTGGTCGTGACCCGAACCTAATTTTGGAAATTTGGTGCTTATAGAAAAAATGGCATGGAAGGGGAAATCCGCTACGGAAAAAAAATTGTGAATTTTTTGGTAGGAATCCGATTTGATCATGGTCAGAAGCATTCGTGACCAGAGGTTTTACTGTACTTCTATTCCACAAAACTCAACAGAGGAAAATTACATTAGCCAGTTCCCATTCTATTTGTTCTACAATAACTTTGTGAACTGGGTATGTCTGAGAACTGTAAACCTCTTTCAGTAATTGGCAATCATTTCCTGTTGTTCAAGAAAACTGAATGGTCAGGTACCACTTACCATGTTGAGACTGCACTCCCTAATGAGACAAGAATTTAAAAATGCTGTGTGCAACATCAACCTGCAGCAATTAAGAACTGCAACAGTATAATTCAACATACTTCATTTCTTTGTATTTCCAGTAATCATCAAGGGCTTAAAGGCTATATTAGTGTGTCTTTTAATAACTTATAGTACATTATATTGCTGATGTGCGCTGATTCTCAAATAAAGAAAAAGCTTAATATCACAGAACAGGTTAGAAGTTTCTGGGAGGCCTTTATACATCCCTTATCTAGATCTCAGCTCTTTAAAATTAAAAATGAAGTTTTGGAAAAATACAGTGTCCTGGAATAAATGTTTTCCACTGTGTGTGTGTGCGTGCAAGGTGCACATGCAGACATAATATTCTGGTATCTTAGATGTATGCACATATCTATATATAGATAATATAGATTGTAAACAAATAAGACTGATAAATAAAATCCACTCCATAGACTGGTTTGATTTTTGGATTTTCGCTCCTTATGTTTGTATTTTCAACTATCACATTTAGATCTCATAATGCCAATCTATAAAAGTAGATATTTGCTAAATTCAGATATCATATATTACATATGTATGCCTTTTGATAAGCCAGATTGCTGCACATCAGAATGAAATCTATATGTTTGCATAAACTTCTTTGGAAAGGTCTTATTTCCTACTTAATCCAATCTTAACTTCATGAACTTGATGGTCTAAAAATTATTGCAAATCTGCATGAGAGCTCCTGTAACTTAAAGGCTAGGAGTATATAATTACAGTACTTACATAATTGTTATCTCACAAACCCAGCCCACATTGATTATATGGTGATAATATAAGTTTGAGTAATCTTCCAAAGCAATTCCATATGCAATGTTATAAAAATCTGAGTATAATTAAACATGGCATGACAATCTCATGTTAAAGAAGGATCACAGCAGGATCATCATTTAAACCAGTAGAAGGTAAACCGTTGAGTCTCCATATTCACAAGATTTACGTTGGTGGATTTGTCTTTTCATGGTGGCAGTTGTGAAATTTATCATACTAAAAATCTGGCTGCTGCTTGCTGCATTCACCCTGTGAGTGATGGTAAAGCAAATGCATCTTTAGTCTCCCAGAGAAGTGTCATCTGCGTAGGATGGCTTGTGATCTTGGTGTGATTTGTGTATCTGCGGTAAGTTACTGTAGCTTGACTTTAGGCATATTGTGTTTATGCATGCAGGGACAACATCTGGGAGTAACTGGGCAAGAGTATACATTTTCACTGAATTTCACATTTTCAAAGTTTTGACACGAAACCCCCATGAATATGGAAAACTGCAATCTGTTGTGGAAGTAATGTAAAACTCCACAGAGAAATTAAGATATAAGACTACTCCATAAGCTGAGAATATGATCTACTCTATCCAGAAAACTCTTAACATTACCTTCTAAATAAGTTACAATAACCATCATCAACAAAGTTTGCTTTATCCAGATTAAACTGCAGTTTATATGCTGGAGCCAACCATTTCTGGTTTCAAAGCAGAAAATGAGGACAATGTTATCGATTACTGATGACTCATTCCAAATTTTCATGACTGTGCTTGGTTGCCTTTTTGCATTAAAAGGAAAGGCAGTGGGGATGAAATAGCTCTACTGCACAGCACGGTATAAGGCTTAATGGAATAGTCCTATGACGCTGGAAAGATTCATTGGATTCCTTTCCTATCAAAGGCCAATTAATCTGGAAAGATCTTAAGGACAGTGGTCATGGCTCAAAAGACCTTCTTGCCTATTCTCAGCATAGATAGTTCTTTAAGGCATCAAAGCAATTTTGGTGTCAATCCCAGACTGAAATTACTGATGCATATATGGTTAAGAAGCACCATATACTTATTTCCTTTAAGGATTTGATAAATAAATATTATGAAAAGTGTTTTCCAAAGGACTGTACAATCCATTATTCCATTCCATTCCATTATTCTTAACCAAGAGAGCAACCATGGGCTGTCATCTAGAGAGCATCATTTGGAATGGGAATCCGCAAGAAAAAGTAGCAATATCTAGATCTCACAGGCTTTAGGGTCAGGATGTCAATAGGACCCAGTGCTTTGCCCTGTGTTGTTGTTATTGCAATTGGAGTTCAAATCAAATCAAACCTTTATAGTCAATGCACAACACGTGTACAATGAGATTGAATGAGCCTCCCTTGGTGCAGCCCCCCCCCCGAAACACAGAATACGTCACAATAATTCAATAAATAAAAGAAAAAGAAATCCCTAAATCCAAATAAGTAATAACTAGCATACATTCCATATACATATATGTATATAACATTATATTATGTTACTTGTTATTTGTGTGTGTGTGCATGTGTGTGTATGCATAGGTAGCTGCCCAGAACAATTTGATTAAGACAGGTGACCATATGTGTTTCATCCATGCATCCATGCATCCATCCATCCTGCAGGCTCAAGTGAGAGGCTCCTTCCTTCTTCAGTCTGTCATTAAAAGGTTTTGCACCTTAGATAATTATAATTATTAACCTGAAATTCAGCTCAACCTCTTGCTTTACTTTTAAGCATCTTGTCAGCTTATGATGACTCTATGTAGGCAGCAACAGACTTGAAAAAGGGAAAGGAATGAAAGAGAACATGCAAACATTGGTTAAAAAATCAGGGATACAACCCACGTCTTCCTGAAGAATGGCATGCAGCTCTTCGGCATAGCTCCTTTCTCAGGGTAATAATTGCCATGAAAAAAAGAGATCATGGCTGAACTTATTAATTCAATTTAAAAATCTGTACTTGAATATAGGTCACTGCCATGTAGCGTTAATATTAGCGTGCTTAAATTATACCTTCTCCCTGTTGCAATTTGGATTCAGTCTTCACCTTTAGTTTAAAATATAAGCAAGAGAAAGAAAAAATATTTTAACCAAATTACCAGACAGGGAGAAGATAAAAAAAATCTGGAGAGCAAATTAAATGAGTAAAACCTTCCTTTGGAAAGGGCTGAAATCAGGAGATGGGAATGGAGTGGGAGAGACGGAAGCTTTTGTGAGAAAATCTATCTATGTCTTGGTAAAAAGGTCTATATTCTTAAAAGGCCTGAATAGGGAAACAAACCCAATATTGTTGTATGCTACCTGAGTAATCATCCCTGCTAAAACTCAATATGTTTTAGTTTTGAAATTCAGTTAAGTTCATGCTGTGTGTTTTAATCAACTTGATGATTTTATTTTGGCAGGGTAGCATTATATTCCTTAGAGTTATAACCCTAAGTACAATTGCAAGAGGACAAGTTGTAATCAACACAAGAGAATGAAATGATGGTGACATAAGAAGTGGAGATTATTGTTATTTAAAAACAAGAAAGCAATGTGATGTGTGGCCAAAAGCAATTCATTTCAGGCTTCTTCTTCTTCTTCTGCTTCTTTTTTGAATAAAGACTAAGAATTGGGCCTCTTTGTCTTTGAAGAGAATCACATTAGGATAGGAAGATTGTAGAATAAATTATAGATGAGTCATGAAATATTTCTAAATTCTGGCCAGGCCTATGGAAAGAGATGTACACATTCTGTCAATTGTTTTAGATTGAAATGCAAATTAGATTAAGCTTTGCAGCTACATGCAAATCATGGTGTAGTTTCTAAATAGTATGACTGATATGATGGAACTCAGACAGCATCTTTGAGATTACTGCTCTATTAATTTTTATATATTTAAGCTCTTCTGAGAACAGTGAATAAATAAATACCATCTTGCATTTAATATTTCAACATTAGTTCTACTTTTAAATGCTTGATTCTCCCTGCTAACTATCCTGCATCTTCATCATTTTTATCACAAACACACATTTGTATCCAACGTTTTGTTGTACAGTAAGGGTACTGGGTTATCATCATGTAAATCTGAATTCAAATCCCATTCATCCATCGACTCACTAGGTAACTGTAGACCATTCACATTCTCTCAACCTAATAGCGTTGATATGAAAATAAAATGGAAGAGAATACTATGTGTATGCATTCTGAACTCTATAAAAGATGGCTATAAAATAGAAAGTACAAATTTGTCTAAACCATTGGTTCTCAAAATGTGATTTTCAGGTCATCAAGACCTTTTCAAGGAGTCTGCAAAGTCAAAAATTTTAAAATTTCCCGGTTTTAATTTCTAATTCAGTAAATATCAATATTAAACCAAAGCTATGTGAGATCCTCTATCATTTTTGGGATTGTAAAATAGTCTTGAGATCAAAATGTTTGAAAACTGCTGTTCTAAACAGCAGTTTTGGTCATCCAGGTCATGGTTGTCCTAAAGGTGCTTTTTCAAGAGGCACTGGACTTCCTTGTTTTTCTTTGAAGACGTTTCGCTTCTCATCCAAGAAGCTTCTTCAGTTCTGACTGGATGGTGGGGAATGGAAGGATTTATATTCCTTGCAGACAGCTGGTCATTTGCATTCTTTTAAAGAGTCATTGAGGCCACTTGGTTGAGAAGCGAAATATCTTCAAAGGAAAACAAGAAAGTCCAATTGCCTCTTGAAAAAGCACCTTTGAGACATGCTGTTCTAAACCATTAAACTTTGAAGATGCTAATGGTTCCGTCTCTGTGCTTGAGGCTCTAGATACGTATTTTAAAATTATTTTTTTTAAAAAAAACACAAAATCCAGGCAATTTCTGACACAGATATTCTGAGTCCTGTTATCTTTAACTAATTCTAAATTATGCCTCTTAAAATAAAAATAAACAAAGGTTATGTGCATGTAAACAGAAGTATGATTACAGCAAATATAGCCCCACAACACAATACAGACAAGGATGAATTTCAGTTTAATGCAACATGTTCCTGTTTTTGCCTCTCCTCTTTCTCATTTTTAACAATTAATGATAATCATGTTCATATTCTGGCAACATTCTGCCTGTTCTGCACCATATCCTTTTATTAGCTGCTTGATTGTTTTAAAATGATGCATTCATAAACAAACTGACACCACAGGAATACAGAAAATCAGTAAGATAAATTATTCTCTTGCATAGCTCTATTATGGGTCCACAGTATGAGGTTCAGAAACCAGAAAAGCACAATGCCTTCTACTGCTCTATCCTTTTAACAATGTGATTCCTTTTTCTAATTGCCATTCAAAGGAAGCAACGGAAGAGGCTGGGTGGCCTGGTGTGGTGTGATGAAAATAATTATGTCAAACATTTTTGCTTTAATGATAGTAAAGGGAACTGCAAAGACACTGCAGCTTTTTTGATGAATGGTTCTCCAAGGGATTAAAGTGGCTCCCTACCACAGAAACTCTAAACTTCAGTTGGTCTTCTGTTTTCATGATGCCCTTTAGAAGAATGTCAATGAATGCACATGCAAGCACATATTCAGAGCATAATTTTTCGTTTCTTAAAAAGAAATGAACGGAGTCCACCCACATGAGTGAAAATGGTTTTGCAGCCTGCCAGAACTAAGCTCTGAAATCACAAAGAAAGCATGGGGGAAGGGGGAAAAAATCAAGCTTCCATCGCCACAAAATATTGTTTTAGCAATAGCACTTAGGCTTATATAACTCCCCATAGTGCTTTACAGCAATCACTGGGTGGTTTACAATGTCAGCTTCTTGCCCGCAACTATCTGGGTCTTCATTTTTCAACCTCAGAAGGATGGAAGGCTGAGTCAATCTTGAGCCGGTCAGGATTGAACTCCAGGTTGTAGGTAGAGTTATCCTGCAATACTGCATTCTAATCACTGTGCCATCACGACTCCTGTTTTAATCTCCCAAGCGTCATTCTTTATAAGTGATCAGCAGAATCCAAGGAGGGTTGTACCACTATCACATCTAGTTACACAAACATTTTGAGTCAAGATTAACACCTGGAAGTTTTGAAGCCAACTCTGTCCACAGTGCTTCTTCCCACGATATCCCCTCCGTCACACATACAGGACACCAGGACTTTTTTTTGGAAACATAGATACAAATAGTGGCTGCTAATACTGTCTTTTACAGCATAAATGTGTGAAGTTTTGGCAAAGACTTTCTTCATTATGTGCTTCAACAGATCACTTTTGCCCTAATATGTTAGCTCTTGGGAAGCCTGGGAAATGTAGTTCTAATGAAGCTAGGTGACACTTGAAGACAACTGGGTTCAAGGAACATCTCTGGCAAACCCTCTTCCACTATGCACCCAAGGGAAACTACCAAGGTTTTAATCTGACATTCAGTTCTGGGGTATACAAGGGTCAATTTAACCCTTCTGTTAAATCTAAATTGTGACTGTCCCAAGAGAAAATCAAATTTCAAACATTCTCACTATTCAATTTGCATCAATTTACATCTGAAATATTTCGATGGAATATGGAGGTAGAAAATCCATATACAATCTCCATGATTAACATGGAGGACAATCAATCTGGAAATTTATTAATGTAAACTGGAAGTAAGATTCATGATAGTCAGGTTTCCTCCTTATTCCGTTCTTCTTAGAAGCTCTCAATTTTTATTATCTGGCTTTGCCACACGGTGGAGTAGCCTGTCTTCTGTACCAACCGGCAAGCTATCAGTTCCTTTTTTAAAAATCTAATTTATTCACTTTAGAAAACTTTCACCTATGATGACTCTCCAAGATCCTCATTATTTTTGTTTCTTTGTTTGCAAGTATCTCATACCCATTGTTTCTCAAGGTAATATTCATGAATGGATTTCTACAATCAAGCTAATCCCTTGCCTATCTGCCCCATTTTCCGTAATTTTCTCCCAGGGCTTATTCTTTAGCCTTGGTTGATGTCAAGATAAAGATTCAATTCTCCAAAACATATTTGAGCATGACCGGAGATGAGTCCTATTTAAATAAATCTTTAAGCTTGGGTGTGGGGGCAAATGTTCCCTAATAGCTTACCAGGAGCCCTGGTAGTACAGTGGACTAAAACACTGTTATTAACATCTGCTGCTTGCAATTACTGCAAGTTCAAA
>JANHZT010008194.1:286645-296687 GCA_032468215.1 Stegonotus admiraltiensis | reverse complement strand
CTTGAGCCTGGTGACAATTGAACTCGCAGTAATTGCAGGCAGCTGGAACTTAAATACTGCCTTAGTAGGAGGCATTAATCTCCTAAACCACTCAGGTTCCTAGGATTAGAGCTAAAGACAAAAAATCAGTCTTAAAACCTCCCAGTGAATGTTGAATTCATGGAAATCCTGATTTATTAGATATTTAGTATCTGTGGTTTCTGCTAAATTTCTCAAAATTTATCTTTATTTGACAGATGTTGAGTGGGGCTCTTAAACCTTATAGTATGCTTCAAGTAGCTGAGGATCAACGACTTTCTTAACATTATAAAGGTTTCATTGAGGACTCATCTCTGGAAGTACTGAAATCTGGACAGAAAGAGTAGTTTGCAAAGATAAATTTCCTTATAAAATTAATCTGGTTGGGGAATGTTCTTTGCAAGTCTGTACAGTTTGGGGCTTTTTCCCAGGTAGATTTCATAAAACTTGACCTGTTCCAAAAATGCTTTTTCTGCAGGTTTTATTTTGCTTTGGATGGCTGCACCTGTTTAATTAGGAAACTTTAGAGGGTGATGGTTTCATTAGCACTATTAGTATAAATGAACTGTGTGGGTTTTGTTGTGATATATTTTGCAATTGGTTTGTTGGAGCCCTTTGGTACATTTTGTAAGCAACTTTGGGTATCATGTAATTGAACAGAATGAGACACATAGTATAAATACTTTGTAAAATATATAATTACTTTCTAGCATCTGCTCGCCATAAGTGAAGCACTTTTTTACATGTAGTTTATCAACTTCATTTTGGATTCATCTATTCACTGCTGGCAAGTTCCCAGAACAACTTCATTAAATCCTACATAAAAGAGTTAAAATATTTCAAATCAATGTTTTGCTTCTTATTTTTAAATACTTCCTTAAAGCAGGAAATATATGGCAAACAGATGTAGGCATGAAATTAGTAAGATAAAGAATGTATTTCCATGCATTGACAATACTGTTGATAGACAAGCTCTCTTTTAATAGCTGGGCATTCATAACAGAACTTACGCCTACACAGAAATTTCTGACTTTAATAAACATGTTTTAAAAAAATTTTTTTTTTCAAAAATAGGCTGCCTGTTGGCACCTAAAACTGCAACCCTATGAAACATTTCTACTTTCCTTCCTATAATGAATAGCTACGGAAATAGAAGTTTTAACGTTGTCATGAATGAGATGTCACATAAGCTTAATGACATTGTAGGAGGATAGGAAAAGAAACACAATACAAGGTTGCTGTTTTTGAGAGTAACGAAATCTTAAATTAATAGGTTGTGCAAGACTTGGCTACATGTATGATGAAAAGATAGAGGCAGACGTAAGCTAAACTCAACTCTTGGTTGACTACATAGGCTCTGTCATGCAATTTACTTGGCAGCAATACTTAAGTGGCACTTTTTTGGGGTTTTCAGGTCTAGCCTAACTAGTCCTGACTGCTTAATTTTCAAGTCCAGACAAGGTTGTGTAGTAGGTGCCATTTCCTGAACTGCATTTCCATGACTGCACGTTTCTAAAGGTTTTTATTTTAGCCATATTACATTTTTATCTAAAAATCATTCTGCAGGAGAGCACACCTAGTTTTTTCATAGCTAGGAATAACACACTGAAGTGGAAACAGCATTAAATGGGCAGTGACAAATAAGCGGGCAGTACCACGTAACGTCCATTAGCAGAATGAGGTATTTGGTGTGTCATCCTCCTGCCAGTTTTGTTATTTGATAAAACCCGACTTTGCTTAAGACTACAACAGACTGCCTGCCATGGCTTTGTCTCAAAGACATTAGCAACTGGAGAAGTTTTACAGCAGGCAATCTACAACGGGCATCCAAAATAATCAGCTAAATCAAATAAATATGAAATGACTTCATGGGTGTTCCTGCCTGAATCCTAAAGGATCCTACTGCTGTTTCATGACCACATTAGTTCAATCAATTCTTAAGATGGCTGCTTTTAGTACTAAAATGAAACTTTTGATATTTATTTTCTATATGGTCAAGAATAACTGTTAATACTGGGGAAGGACTACATAGTTAACCATGGTTAAGACAAGAAAGTGAAATTCATTCCAAAGACAAGAAAAGGTTAAGAAAAGGAATATATAAAGTGGTTTATAATTTGTCTCCCTTTTATGTTTTCATAGCTGACTGTTATTTCAGCTTTAATATAGGGAAAAATGAAAATAACTTTTCATCCTTATGATGCAGCCCTCTTTCCAGACCTAGGAAATTTGGCCATATGTGAATCAATGTGATAATTCAGAGAATGCATACAGAAAGTAGGATTTTGTGAACAATAACAAGTGATATATTATTTGATGGACAACTGAAAGGGGCCACCTGCTTCATACACACAATGGTAAAAATTAAATATTGGTTGGCAACCCTCAAAGGCTGAGTGCATACATTACGCCTTAATTAAACAAGGATACTAAGAATCTAGTCTGTAAAATCCATATCTCCTCTAATAACAAATGATTTTGAAATCCAGATTAAAAATTAAATATTTCATCAGCTAGCAATATTGTTCAAATTTGTTCAGTCAAAAGAAATGACTGTTCACTGGCTTCACTTTAAACCAGCTGAACATATTAAAATATTTACCTTAAAATAAACCCGTTTAGTATAATGAAGCTAAACAAATTTCCCTTACTGGATTTTTTTCCCCTCTTACTTTTCAGCACAACTGATTCTTTATTAAATTTGACCATCTACAATTTTCTAGCACAGGGGTTTTTTCACTGTGAGGCCTGTTTGGGAAAGTAATGATGATATATGGAAGTATAAAATATGTTTATAATACCTGCAAATGTAGCTTGCTTGTATCAATAAGAAATTCAATGATCAGGAACTTTAAAGTATTGTTTTCATAAAACCACCTTTTGACATTACTGATTATTATTAAAGGGCTTTACTTCACATTTCACTTGAAAACTTTACAGTTAAGCAAATGCGATGAAAATAAAAAATAATTACAATTTAGAGAAGAAACTAATTCAACCCAACATCATACCAAACATACAATATCAAAAGGCTACACAATGCACTATATATAATATTGCCCAAGAACAAAGAATGGAGGAAAAGATTCTGACAATTTCTGTCAACATTTGTTGATTCAATACATTTTTTTTCTATGATATGTCAATGTTTACTTATTACCTACCATTAGTATCTTTTCATTCCTAATTATCATCTAACAGCCTTTTAATCCTGAAACAATTTTTTTTTGGTCTTCTCACTATATTTCCAGGAGTGGAAGAAGCAAAATGCTTTGCTAAACAGTAAAAATTAAATAGTCGAGCTATTACACAGTAAGTTATCCTGATATAACTTTCTCTAACCTCATCTGTATTATATGTCTACACAGCAAACGGGAACAGATACAAACATGTATAAAATGAACATTATCATGTAAGCGCTTCAATTTGTCACAGGATTATAAATGATGCTTACAAAGAACAGAGATCCATAAATCATGCCTAGACATAAATTGCAAATATCCATTCACCAAAAATATTTTCTACAGAAGCAAGAAAATATATACAGTATAATTTCCTTAGAAAATGTTCAGGATACTATTTTCTTTTTTATAAACTTGAGACTAGCATAATTATTTTTCTCAATGAGCAATAGCTCCTGCCTTGATACTCTTCTATGAAATCCATTTTTACCCAGTTCTTTTTTGATAGTGGAGTTAAGAATATTTAAAGGTGAGACAAACTCACAGTTCATTAGATACTGTTCTTTGGTTATTTGTGACTTCCCAGACTGCTTGGAGTTCTTTTGACAGGACAACTGCACTTGGGGAGATTTACTACTGTCCAAAACCTTTTCTGTTGCAAGAGACTGTGACTGTAACTGTGGATGGTGGAGCTTAGAGACTTGGAAACTAGATTAACAGGCATTAATAACTTTTTATAGAGACCTTTAAAAATTACTTTGAGTGGAACATGTCTTATGCTGTTTTGAGCGTTTCACTGTGCTGAAGGGAGTCATAATTTGTAAGCTTTATTTAAGACAGAGTCAACTGTTTAGCTCACTACTCATACCACTGATCCCAGTTACCTTTTTCATTAAACTGAACTGACTGAACTGGGAGGTGTCATTACCTTTTTACACTGTCAAACTACAAACTATTTATGAAATAATTTTTTGTCCCTCTGGATAAGTAATTAATTTGAACTGAGTTTTTGGAATGTTTGATTCCTGGAAACCAGGAGGTGGCTTACAACGTACATTCTTGGGTTTAACTTCTGATTATTTTTATTAAATCTCAGCAATAATTCCGAAGCAACGGCAAGAATTACCTCAGGTAAGTATTTATTGAACACAACTCGCAACGGAGCGCCAGTAATTAATAAACGGAAGACGCGCGAACTCAGCCTGACAGCTCTTATATAGCCGGCTGTCAGACGGCCCAACCAATAGGAACCTAGAACGTTACCATAAACCCCAACAGGGGGCTAAATACCAATAACCCATCTGAACACTCAGTACATAACACCCCTTTCCCCTGGAATAGCACATGTGTAGTCCTGTAAATGAGCGGGTCGCCGCCGGACCCGCCCGGATCTCCGTAACCCAACTTCCTGTGATTCCGCCGGCGTGACTGGGGGTCCATCGTGTATGGATGGGTGTTTGGCTGCCTCCCCCAGCCCCATCCCTCTCTCTGGATTAAAACTCTCCTCTACGGCGACAGGTAAGTCATCCCGGGCATCTGATTCCTGCAGTCACCCTCGGGCGACAGCGAACGCTGGGACATACTCCTTAGGTTGGGTTCAGGGGCCTCCCGAAACTCTGGCACATTATAATCACCATCCCGGGATTCATCCCCTCTGGGGTTTCCGGACTCTGACCACCGGGCCCTCAGCTGATCCTGGTGCCTGCGCCAGATACGCCCCTGGCCCAGGCCGACTTTATACGAACAGGGCCCTGTGACATCCACCACCCACCCGGGACACCACAACGGTGGGTCCCCATAGTTTCTGGCGTATACTAAATCACCTACCTTGAATGCTAGGGCGGTGCTGCTAGAGTCGAGGGGCTTCCCGGGGGCATAATCAGGGTGAAGGAGGTCTAAGGTGGTTCTCAGATGCCTGCCCATGAATAACTCTGCAGGGCTATGGTTAGTCACCTGGCAAGGGGTCGTGTGCTGTACAATAAGGTACTCGGCTAAACGGTCCGCCCATCCCATAGGGCTCATGCAGCCTAGGGCTTCCTACAAATTTCGTCCTCACAGTCAGAGTCAGATAGGTCAAGTTCATTAGTCTCATTCACGACTATGGCTTCCTTATTCTGTTTGGGCGGGCTCTGGCCCCGAGGGAGTTCAGCAATAGATAAGGTGGCCAATTCAGCCGCGCACGCCTCATCAAGAGCCATCTGGAAGGTTAGCTCGTGATTTACAATAAGTCTGCGCTTAAGGTTTTGGTCCCTGACCCCACTGACGAGCCTGTCAAGGAGGTAGTCCTCAAGGTTAAAGAACTCACAGTAGCGTGCAGCTCTTCACAACGCCACAACGTATTGATTAATGGACTCCCCTGGGGCTTGGTCCCGGTGGTAGAACTGCTGGCGGCGGGCTATTCGAGACGGGGCAGGGGCGTAATGCCGCCTCAGTTTAGACATGAACTCCTCCCAGGTACCCGCATGCACGGACTGTGGCGCCATCAAAGTCATCGCAGTGTCGAACATTTCAGCTCCACAAAAACTAAGGAAATACGCACGCTTACGCTCTGGAGATAAGTTCGTGTAATCATTCGCAATTAAAAAACAATCGAAACGGGCCACGTAAGCGTCCCATGACTCAGTGGCCAGGTTAAACAGAGGAAAAGTTTAGGAGGCCGCCATTATCATTCACACTAAATGTCCGGTGCCTCACCAATCTCCGTCTAATAGGGAACAGTGGCTCGGAATTCCGATTCTGATGCTTATCGACAGGGTCCGCTATCCCACCCTCGTCGCCAATATTAAATCTCAGCAATAATTCTGAAGCGACGGCAAGAATTACCTCAGGTAAGTATTTATTGAACACAACTCGCAACGGAGCGCCAGTAATTAATAAACGGAAGACGCGCGAACTCAGCCTGACAGCTCTTATATAGCCGGCTGTCAGACGGCCCAACCAATAGGAACCTAGAACGTTACCATAAACCCCAACAAGGGGCTAAATACCAATAACCCATCTGAACACTCAGTACATAACAATTTTAGATTTTTTTAAAATATCCAAATGACAGATTTATGTTGTATGCTGTTCTGAATCAGTTGATCAACTTTCAAACAAAGTCTAATCACATTTTATTAATCTGTACAAAAATACAAAGAACATGTAACTAACAATTTGTGCCCCAATGAGACTAATGCTGAATGACAGGCATACACTATCAATCTCATTTTACCTTAATCAGAGGTAATATTTAACACAGAAAGACCATCAATAGTACAATTATGCCAGGGTTATTTTGAATGTTAAATTGAGATGCTATCATGGCATTTTTATGAACTGAAATCACTGCTGTTCAGATAAAGCAGTGAGTTCTTTCAAAAGTAAAGATAAATAGACCTCTTTAACTGGAGCGTCACTTTATTTACACAGATCTCATACCTAAATATTTATAAAAAGATTTTTTTTCATTCTTCAGCAAGAATTTTCAAGCTTTTCTTTAAAGTTATTTTATCTATAACCGGAATGTTTTTTTATCTTTTTCATCTATAATAAAAAATATTACAATACAATCTTACCTATTTTGGTACCCACCAAAACATTTCACACTTTAAAATTCAGAACTCCCAAATCACATGGTTTTCACTTAGATGGAAATTCTGAAAGCTGAAACCCAGAACATCTGGAAGATGCCAGGATGAGGAAAACTGCTAATACCAGAAGTCAACAAAACATCTTTGTTAACCAATCAAAACACATTTTCCAGATAATCCTGCATCTTTTTTCAGAGGAAAGGAGAAGTCTATCTGCATTAGATTAAGATTGACCCAACAACACTGGAGACGGGTCTGGTCTCCTTTAATGAAAAGGATGAAACCTTTCCATTGTCTTAAGCCCCAGATGCTTCTAAAAGCATAATCTTCATTAAGGAACCCTCATTATGGAATTTCCTACCCTTGGCAATGTATTTGCAATTACCATTAGTTCAGTTTAGCTGACTGCTTAAGATACATCTCTTGCCGTAGGCTTTTGAATCCTCTTAATGTGCTTGTTCCTGCTGTTTTGAATGTAAACATTGCTTTTAATGTTTGGTAATCAGCTCTGTTGCTTTATTTTGTCAACTGTGATCCTCTGATAAAAAAATGTAATCTATAAATAAAGAATATGTACTAATAATATGAATAGTTACAGCTTCCAAGTGCCCTCAAGGCTTCATATCAAAAAAAAATTCTTAGGTTTCTTCAGACAGAACAGTAGAAATTTCCCTCTATCTTTGCTCCAAACAGTGATCACAATTCTTTAATATAACAGAAAAGCAGAGACCAAAAGATAAAATACTGTATAGAAACAATTTCATTTTAAAAACTAGTGCTTTCTACCTCACCCCATTCCAATTTAAAGGGCCACTGAAACAACTTTTCTACTGGCCTTAAAATAAGTATAAATAATATCCGCTACAGATTCAGATCTTTCTAAATTTGGAACATATTATTTTACCTTCTCTTGATACGGTTTGCATTAATGTTACTTCCTTCCCAAGCTAGGACCCAGATTTCAAACAACAGGGTTGCAATTCTTATACAGGTAACTTACAACAATTCATTTAGTGACCAAAGTTACAACAGCACTGAAAGTTATGATCATTTTTCACACTTACAACTATTGCAGCATCCGCATGGTCATGTGATCAAAATTCAGATGTTTAACAACTGACTCATATTTATGACAAGTGTAGTGTCCTGGGGTCATGTGAACCCTTCTGCAACCTTTTGACAAATAAAGTCAACTGGGAAGCCAGATTTGATTAAGAACAGGGTTACTAACTTAACAGCTGCAGTGATTCGCTTAACAAGAAAGGTTGTAAAATGGGTCAAAATTCACTCAACTAGTGTCTCGCTTAGCAATATAAATTTTGGGCTCAATTATAATCGTAAGTTGAGGACTACCTATAGAGAATTTTTTAAAATACTTGGACAAGACCAATCTGAACCATCTTTAAAGTAAGTTTTAAAAATCTCAAAACCAAATATTCCTTAGCATGGCAATTGCTGAAAAATCTGAGAATTGAAGTCCATAAATCTGGAGGATATTCAGACTATGACTATCTGGTTTATATATAGCACAACACAATGCTGTCAGATTCTAATTTGACAGGGTATACTCCAATTTAAACATAATCACACTTGTAAATTGAATAATCAGTAATCAATAATCTTGTTTTTACATTTAAAAATAAATGGGAATTATATGGTAAGATTCAAGAGAATTTTGATATTGTAAACAGAATGAATTCAATTTATTCTATCTTTATTTGCTCCTCCCTGCTAGTGATCTTTAAGTAAACCTAGAAAATTTTATCCAGCATGTTGGCAGAAAAGTGCTTACTACTTGCTTCTGATTAAAAAGAAAAAAAGATTCTCATTAATAAACAGATTATTAAAAATATGTATAAATCAAAAGAAACTGATTTAGTCAGGAAAATAAATAAGCTGAGTTTTAATATATGTATTCACTATTCGTGTAGAAATAAAAACAGCAAACTTCTATTGATACTTTAAATCTTCCAGGAAGTTGTTATATTTGCTTCAACTTAAAAGCCACCAATTTATTTTATCATCAGAGTTAAAAATGAAAGCAAAAACATTTTTAATAATGCCCAACTCTTCTTATACTTGTTAATACAAATAGCCATAATATTTGTCAAACAAAAAAGTATCTTATCTTATACCTTTTACCTGGAAATGACAAATGAATTAGGATTTGCAGATGACAAGCTAGAACACTCATTTTTTCAGATTTTTTTTTTATCGCAAACAGCCTCTGCTCCCCAATTCCTTTCCCTTAAAAATAGTCAGCAATTCTTCCAGGAATGGAGATGATGGTAAAGCTGAAAGCACAACTCAAAACATATCTTAAACTCATATATTGGGAGTTCAGAAATCCAATCTAAAAATGTGAGTTTTCACAGCATATTCCCCTTCATTTGATCATTCTAATTAAGAACTAGGAGCTCAGAATAAGACATTTGTAATCTTGTTCTTTTTCTATTCCCCCAAGTCATTTGCCAACCAATCAATTTAAATTATTGATTTCTATGATTTCAAAGAGCACAAACTATATACTTCCAAGCAAATTTCTGAGGCTATAAAGCAGGGGTGTCAACCTTGATTTCATTGAGGGCTGCTTCAGGGTTGTGTTTGATCTCACGGGGAAGGGTGATGGTGGTCGGGATGTGGCCAGGGTGGGTGTGGCCAGCTCGACGTCACTTGTTGAGGCTCTGTTTTTTACCGTGATGGCCTCCTGCAGCCCTCTGCCAGCGAAAACAGAGCATGCGGCCTTCCCAGGCCTCCGTTTTCACTGGCAGAGGGCTGCAGGAGGCCGTCGTGGCCAAAAACTGAGCCCAGGTGGGCCTTGCGCAGCCTCCCTCAGCTCCGTTTTCACTGTCAGAGGCACCCTGGGCTGGTCCTTCACTATTTCCAGGGCTTCCACGTGGGCCAGATCTAAGCACCCTGCCAGCCACATCTGGCTCCTGGGCCTTGAGTTTGACACCCCTGCTATAAAGAATAATGTTTTAACTTCTCCTTTACTACAAAGTTTAATTCCTCCTTACCCACAGAACTGCAGGGCGCACAGACCCTGGCAATATGCAACTGAGGATAAAACAAGAATATTACAAAATTATAAAGGTAGAAACAAGAGTATACATTATAACATATTACTAAAAATATTCTTGTAAATTCTGTTATGAGCATATTATGTATATTTACATGTCCAACTCTTTAAAAGAGCCTTGGTTGCGCAGTGGACTAATGCTACTGTTAAAAGGCAGTATTTAGCTTCCAGCTGCCTGCAATTACTGCGAG
>JANHZT010008194.1:244128-257781 GCA_032468215.1 Stegonotus admiraltiensis | reverse complement strand
GCTGTCTTAGGAATTCTGGGAGTTGAAGTCCACAGGGTGTGAAAGAGCCAAGTTTGCCTACCACTGTCCTAAAGCATTCAGCTTGCAAAGATTACAAACTGTCCTATCAATGATTCTTTTAATGAAAAAGAGTTAGGAATTAAAGGAACAAAACGAACAACATTTTTAAAATTGTAAGATGATCAAGTGCTAACAGATGAATGTGTTGACATCACAATTGAAAAGAAGGATCTCAGCAGGGGAGCTATGCTATGATCTTTCCTTATGTGTTGTGATTTGCTACCTCATTATACTCTTATCTTTGTAAAAATCTGTTTTTAATCTATGCAGAATTAGTCTTCTTCTAGCAACAACTGCAAAGGGCAACTCTATATTAATTTAAGTAAAACCACAACTGTGCTTAGTATCTTTTTTCAGATTTTCTTCTGTTTTTCAGATCTGCAAAAGTCATAAATGTCAGGATTGGTCAGTCATGCAATTAGTTTTTCATCACCATCATAACTGTGACAGTTGTTATACAAGGCAGTTGCTAAATGAGGACTACCTATAGAAAAGCAAGGTGCTACCAATGATGAAACATCTACAGCAAGGGTGTCAAACTCACGTCATCACGGCGGCATCACATGACGTAATTGGGACTTCCCCCCCTTCGCTAAACTGGGTGTGGGTGTGGCCAGCATGTGATGCATCTGGCCTGTGTGCCAGGAGTTTGACAGCCCTGATCTATAATAACGGTAGTAGAGAGCAGACAATGTCACTATATATCCAAGCTAGCAGTAAAAAGGGACGTTCGTTTGCTATATCAAATCCAGATGATGCAATGGAACTTTAAGAAGGCAGCAATCTGTAATTTACACAGCACACTTTCTCAGGACTATTTGTAATTTTTACACTTCAAATTAAATACATGGATCCAGGAGTCAGGTTTTATTGAAACATTACTTCATACTCAAATATCTCCAAAATAGTTTTATTTCAAAATGTCTATTTAAACCAACCCCCTTTAACAGATATAAATTGGCAGGCATAAATGTCCATTAGTAAAATTACTGACTTGATTTAAAACAACCAATCCTCCCAAATCTTAATTAGGCGGATCCTGATTAATTTAATGAGATCAGTCAAGATCAGCAAGATGCTGCCCCTTAGGCTGGGTGGGTAGTGCTATCTGGTTGTGAATTCTATGAAAAAGTCAACATTTTCAGTTATTTGTTTTATTCTGAATTAAAATGTCACCAAACAGCACCAGTGATCAGGCTCTGTTCCATTATTGCTCAGTGCCTGATTCCAACTTCCTTCAATTCAATATGCCACATAAAATTCTCTATAGGGGAAAAAGTAAAAGAAATACTGAGTAAAACCTATATGCCCGCAGATCATGTTATTTTGCTGATGCAGTCACTTATAAGTGTGATTACTTGGGGGAGGAGGGCTGTCATTTAAATAGCTTCTACCTTAACAGGTGATGTTTCTGATGCTCAGAGAGAAATCACACTAACGAACACCAAAGATGACACAAAACTATATATACAATTATAAATTATGATGGTGTGTGCATAAACCCCACTTTTTTATTTTAAATTATCATACAGGAAATAAATTAAATATGACAATAAAGCTCATCCCAACTACTTATGAGAAGATATAGGTAGTATATTTTATAAGGGGCTTTCAAACTTCCTGACTTCAGAATTGTTTTCACTGTTACTTTTCGTGAGGAATTCTAGATACTGTCTTGTATCTCTTGCACATTATCTATATTTGCAAAGCATAATTGCAAAGTAACAGATTGTTTATTTTCTTTCCCTCCCCTTTATCTTACTTGAACTGAAAGTATGACCCATGGCTTCCATAAGTGCTGAAATCATTAGTGTCTTCTGTATTAAAATAATCAAATTTTCTTAATCTCCTTTTTTCAATATGCCCAAATAATAAATAATAATACAGCAGAGACTGTAATATTTAAGCAATGAGCTTAAGATAGAATCCTTTATTGTACAACAAATATTTTGATGTAATTTGCAGAGGTTTTTTAATGTTATATTCAATTTTGAACCAAAAAACTAAATAGTCTTATGCATACTGACATTTTAAATCATAGTTAATACTGATATAATACTTTGCTTTTTAATCTCCAGTGATTTAAGTTTATTTAAACATTAGTGTTAATAATCTTTAGTCAACACCACAGATACCACTGTAGCAAAATAATTTTATGCATTAACTGTGTTTTACAACAACAACAACAACCCCCAATAGGTTTCAAAGGCAGACTTCAAAACAGTTTAAAATCCACCAATTTATGTTACACATTTTTAAAAACATTGTCGACACTACTGACAAAAACTGGCTTTTAAAACTTCCTGTGGTAGCTTTAAGAAGTAACTGACGGATCAACAGATCTTGCTTGGAAGTTTTTCAACTCTGGACTTCACTGAATTAATATCTACTTTCCAGCTGCTATTACAAATTTGCAGAAACTGAACTGGTCTTGCTAGCTGAAATCTGCTTCTGGAGCTCTTACTTGGAATATGCTACTAAAGCAATTCCTTCAACTCTAGTGTAGTGGTTCAAGGAATCATTTGGCTTGAATGGAACAGCACATCTTTTTCAACCATTTCCATCCTACCACATTTCTTCACATCATGGGAAAGGTCAGTGAAGAACTTCATATAGGAACATGTCCCAATGCTATGACATTTACAATATTTATGTTATCTTTTAACTTCAAGGGCTCAGTAAAATGATGGCACAACTACAGAAATACTTCCTAATTTATCTTTCCCCAATTTGGTTTCCTCCAAATGTATCGGACTGCAATCTGGATCATGACTCTACCAACATAATCCTATGTGATGTTGATTGGGGCTTGACAGAAGTTGACGTTTGGCAGAAAAGTGAAATAAATATTAAATAAATAATAACAGTATGCTCGGGAAGGACAACTGTGTATTATTTATTTGCTGGCAGATAAACTTACTCTGGGCAAACAAATAATTTGTTACCTGCACTCCTAGTGCAATTGAATTCACTAAACTTTATTGAAATCACGGCTTCTTTACATAAGATATTATTTGATATTTGGTTAATAGGTGCTCAAACAAAGCAAAGTCACTAAATATATCAATTATTCAGGGCTAAACATGCAAGCACGCTTTAGTAATATTTTATGAAACATCACTGTAATTTCCAAACCCTAACACTGCTTTTAGATGTGAGAGTATATGGGTGCACACATCCCATTGCCCAATATTGGATTGCTAATTTCCTTCCCCTATCAATTGATATTCATGAAATGCTAATATATGGATAAACTTGCCTATCCAACCCTGCTCCTGCCTCATCTTATGGTCTCACTATATAGAGAAGGAACAATAGGTGCAACTTCTTATAAGCTTCATTAAATGTATCAACAATATCTTCCCCATCAAAGTTCATGCAAATTTTTAGACAAAACTCATTCAACTCCATGATTTTTCTTAAAGAATCAATTCCAGTATCTGAAAAAGTTGTTTATTTTTCCCTGCTCTAAGAAAATACGGTACTTGTGATGAAGTTAAAATGTCCCTAAAGGTAATTAGAGAGAATTAAATTTATTAAATCCTGGACATACATTCATTACACAAGGAAGACTCTGCAATAGTGAAATACCACGTACTATGTAAATAATTTTCTAATAAAACTTCAGTTTGTTTTTATAAAGCATTCCTCAATAATTCATCATAAAACAAGCTCCAGCTTGTAGAAAGCAAAGATACTAACATTTCATCAAGAAATACCCAAAAATAGCCTAACTAGGCAAAAACGATAAACAAACACTTCAAATTACAATTGTCTCTACTCTAAAAAGGCTTTTCAGCTTCTCCACCCTGTCTAGAGCTCCTCTTCTATTGACACAGCTGCTCATTTTCCCTCCTTCATTTTAACCTTGTAAAAAGTTTTTTAAAATGTGAAAAGAGGAACCCAGCTTTCTGTTAATTGTATTCATCAACTGGTAGACTAATTTCATCACAAGAAGTACAATCACGAGGAGTGAAAATGGATCACACTGATGAACCTTCTTCCTCCCCAAAAATTCACCTTTGACATCTTACGTATTGGAGGGGGGGGGGGGCGGAAGAAGTGGTCAAGCTACATATAAATGTGTTTTAAGCAACCGGTTCTGTACTTAAATAACTATTGCCATTAGCGTTGATTTTACACACAAAATCTATATCCCACTAGTCATTTTATATACTTTGAGTAAATCATACAATAATTTTTGCTTTTCTCCTCTTATTACCAGTATATAAAAAACCCTTTAATCTAATTTAAAATTTCACTCATATTGCCATACAGAGGAAAAAAGAACTGAATGAGGACCTTCTGTTACCCAGACTTTTGGCTGCCATTTCCATTAGATTCCAGCAATGTAGCCTCTACATTATAAATAATCTGAAGAATCAACCAGTTCTGCACTCATCCAGAGGTTTATAATCTATCGCAGGGGTGTCAAACTCAAGGCCTGGGATCTGTATCTGGCCCGTGGGGTGCTTAGATCTGGCCCACGGGACACCCTGGAAACAGCAAAGGACTCGCCTGCAGTGCCTCTGCCAGTGAAAACGGAGCTCGGGAGGGCTCGCAAGCTCCATTTTTGCTGACAGGGGGTTGCAGGAGACCGTCGCAGTCGAAAACAGAGCTTGGGAGCCCATTTTTGCTGGCAGAGCACTCGTGCCACCAGAGACGCCCCTGACATGAGTAATGTGCCACACCCACTCTAGCCATGCCCCCCAGCCTACCTCCCCGAGGTCAAACACAACCCTGATGCGGCCCTCAATGAAATTGAGTTTGACACCCCTGATCTACCTATACTCTTCAGGTAGTGAACTTGACACAAGAAAAAAGTTAATAACATTAGTTTCTTTTTTCTTCTCCTGAGAAAACCAGGTATGCAAACAAGTGACTTACTCTGGACTGAGTATGAGCAGCGTCTAGTCTGACTCATTTTCTTCCTCTTGCTAGCAATGTGCATTGAATTTACTTCAGCCCCTCATAACTCTCTCTACTGTTGAGATGGAAACAAGAGGAAAATCTGCATACATTCCATTGCCCCTCCCCAAAAATATATTAGCATATTGTGCCAGAGACAAAGTGGTCCAGCTGGCCAAGAATAACCACAGAAGCAAGGAGACTCCATTTTTCAATCCCTGATAAGTGACCAGTAATAGTGTCTGAACTGAAACCAGAGACAGATGTAAGATAATGTGTTCCAATCGTACTTAGTATTTAGAATAATACATATTAAGATCTTGTAGCTACCATTATAAAATAATAATCATACCACACACATATTTGGGTTCAAACCCTGGATATTTTTGCCTTTTTTTACTTGGGTATAGGGCAAAATCTTTATCAATATAATTATGTGAATCAAATGCTGCTTAAAAAGTTTGTGGATTGTTTGGAATTTTCAAAATTTCTGCATAAATAACTTTGTTTTAATGGGATGTTAATCAGGGATGAGTGTGAGAGGTTCTACTTTATTTAAAGAACAGAATCCTGGCTAGTCACTATCAAAGTCTGATCTTCACAACAGAGGTATGTGGAACAGTGTCATGGTTTGAATAAAGGAGATTTCCAAGGATCCTTTTAAAAAAACAGTCCTTGGTTCTCACCAGACTGAAAAAGATTACAAAATTCTTTCCAAGAAGTCTAGACTCCATCATTCCACTGTCAAGCAGAATATGTATAAATGGAGGTAATTCAACATCCCTCCCCAGGAGTACCCTCCCCATAGCAAAGCATGTAATACTCTGAGAAGTCTCAAAGCAACCCAAGGTAATGTATAAGGAACTAAAGATCTCTCTTGCATTGGCAAATGCCAGTGTTTGGAAGCATTCCTGCTTCAGACAGGAAGGCAGCATAGTGTGTGGTGATGATGGCAGTAAAGATCATTGGTAGTTCACTTCCTTCTATCCAGGACATAGCATATAAGCGAAACTTGAGTAGAGTCTGCAGGATTGTCTGGAACACTATACATCCTATTCACATGTATATGGTGCAGATATATATTTATGTAAGTATTATAGCATGTGTACATTGTGTTTTGTATGTGTTTGGATAGATATACACTTAGTGTTGTGGTCTGCTGGCAGCCTGAGAAGCTGGCAGCAGAGTCGGAGTGTGAGGAGGCTGGGGAGGAACATGGACCAGTCCTGAAGTCTGGGGAAGGCTCGGACGAGGGCTCTGCATCAGAGGCAGAGATGGGACCAGGGCTATCTGGGAGTTATGTGCTGAATCCAGAGCCTCCAGAGTCTGATGTCAGTGAGGCAGAGGAAAAGGGGGAGCCTGTTCCCAGTGTGTGCATACACAGAGCTGCCAGAAGGCAAGAACAGTTAAGAAAAAAGGGATGACTCGGGAGTAAGGCTTGGAGATTATTGGCCCCTCCCATAAGACATAAAGGAGCAGCAAAGGCACATGAGTCTTTGCAGAAAGCAACTTTGTTCATGCTGGTCGGTGTAAATTCTGAAGATCTGTTTTGACTTTGTGCTCCGTGTGGCCTTGCAAAGCTAATTGCCAATTAGGTCTTTAGCAGTGTGTCAAGGGAAGGACTGTGGCAGGCTTATGTCGGACTTTTCACCAACTCCTTGATACTCATTATGGGCTGTGAATGAAGAATAATTCACAGCCGTTGAAATAAAAAGAGGGTTTTTGGGATTAATCGTATGCTTTTTACTGTCTCAGGAAGCCTAGGTCAGAACGCTTTCTCTTGAGAGCAGGCAGAATTTCATTTTTAATGTGGGCCAGTGTGCTCACAGTAAAAAAAAATGACAATATAAGTTATCTTATTTTATCTTATGGGACCACCATCAGGAGAACATTGAACAACATGACAGGGTTGCAAGAAAAAAAGCCACTACTCTCTCTTGCTGTCTATCTACAGTTTGTAGAAGACCTTGAGATAAACCAGGAGGTTATGGAAAGAATATTCTGTGAATGGATTAAAGTAAAATTGGGTTCTCTTTATCTAGTTTTAGAACGTATGTAGAAATGTTTAAGCACCACTGTAGATGATATAAGCTGTTTTTCTTTAAAGAGATACTCTTGCAAAACTTATTTCATTACAGAATACCTCTTCAGCTATCCCAAAGACTACCAATGTCTTTTTTCTTGGAAGGCAGTATACGGCATATTTGTTAATGCCATTTCTTGTTCTTCTTTCTTTCCATTTTCCTAGTTTTATAGCTGCCTTTCTTATACGGAGGGTGTAATTAGCTTTTTACTCACATTCGAGCAGAACAAAATACATTTTCATCAAATCACTAAGTTCAGGCACTGGCCTTGAGAGGCCTCAGATTATCCCATCCCATTATTCCAGATGTGCCTTCTCATTTCAAAGGTCTGTAAATGAATGATTAAAGTCCATGACAACTGATTACAATCTCTTTTCAGAGGCAGTAAACATCTGTGTATCACATACTGGACCCAAACAAGGGCAGATTATCTTCTTTACATCCAATTTATAAATTCCCAGAGGCATTTCATTTGGCGGATGGCTGTTGAGGAAGAGCATTGTACTAGATGGATTCAGTGGGCATCAGATTGATCCAAGAAGGCATTATCATACATAATCCTGTATGCATTAGCTGTGCCAAGTGAATTCCGTTGTTAGTGGCATCATTTAACCCAGAGCTTTATTGAGAACAGTCTAGACAGACTACCCACCCTCCTCAAAAGACTTTCAAGGCAAGCTGGGTAGAATTTTAATGTATAAAATTGAGTGACATAGATCCATTTAATCTAAGATGATGCACATATATTACTAGTCTACAGAAACTGATAACCAGACTTCCCTTCCAAATATTGTGTGGATGACTAAATTAGACATAATTTGGCAGGGAGGGGCAGGAAGGGTTTGAAGCCATGAAATCATGGCTCATATATTGATAATCAATCAAAGAGACACAGCATTTGAAAGAGTAGCACTGATTAATGGATACATCAACTGGGCAGGAATGCATGCAGACCACACGTAGCAAATTCTCTCGTACATTGTTCACCTTGTATAATATGTGCTCTTTGTCTTTTCTTGGGACGGATAATTGTAAGGTTAGCTCAAACCAAATTCCCAGGCTTTATACAAGATATTTCCAAGTCAGGTTCATTGAAAAAAGGTAAATATCAAACGTATGTGGCTTATATGATTACATTCCTATCTATTAAAGAGTTACAAAACCAACTGGTCCAACAGTAAATCACTGCCAAATTCTATTAATCCAGTAAAACTGTTTACATTATATAAATTTGGCAAGAATAGGTCTATTGATAATGTCTATTAAGTATAAGATAAGGAAAAATAAAGAGAAAGGTAGATTCTAAAAGAAACTATAGGATAACAAAGAATTCATATGTTTAGATATCTTATTGGAGGTAAGAGCTGGAGAAAGTGACATGGGTTCAGATAATTGCATTCCTTTTCTACAAATTTAAAGTCATACTGTCATTTATCAAGCACACTTACTACAATTGAAAATGACAGGCTTCCATCTCTGCAGAGATTTTGAAAATGTTTACACAGAGCTTTTTAAAAAAATCTTATTGCGTATCATTACAACATGTCAAGCTAAGTTTTAATTTAGGGTAAGGATATAGAAGAGACTAATAATGTCAGTTTGAGTAGCTGAATATGAATTCTCTGAAAATAAATATGTAAGCAGAAAAAAAGACATCAGCTTTAGGCTCTGCAGTTTGCAAGGCTATCATAAGCACAAATGGTCCAAATTAGGTGTGAAAGGGAACTGGAAAATTGTCTCTGCCAGCACTTCCATTGCTGATCTCTAAGTATTGTAGAGTTCTATGTTTGGGGGTGGGAGGTAAAATAAAACTGAAAGATAGAATATTATTATAGACTATAAATCTGTAAAAAGTGACAACACAGCAAATCTTTCACTAAAGCAAGATGTAGTTAAATACTTGTCTTTGTTTTGTTGTTGGATGTGATTATCAGACCATCTGGAAGCCATTCATCTAATTCCATTATTTGCACAGAATGATGCTAAGGATCTTTAATTGTGCAAGTTCTACTGCAAAACTCAAAACCTGGTTTTAAAAAATTGTGTTTAATTATTATTTCCATCTTACCTCAGCTATTAAAACCTATCATGTCTCTGAAATGATACCAATCAATTTCTTTCTTCTATTCAGGGGTGAAATGCTACCGGTTCAGGTCAGTTTGCCTGAAGCAGTAGTAAAAAAATGCTTTTAAAAAGTTTTTTAAAAGGTTCCCATGTATGTCACAGCTGATCACCCCCCCACCACTGTTCTACTTACCTTCCCAAGCCTCCTTTTGGTGAGCAGTACGCATGCATGCACTGCATGTGTTTGGTGTGCACTATGCATGCATGCGTGCGCACAGCGTGTGTTTGACGCATGACACACATGCACAGCCAGCGAACCAGTAGTAACCCAGTTCAGATTTCACCACTGCTTCTATTGTTTTCTCACAACTGAATCTCTTTGCTTATATTATTCAATAACTCATTCCTAACCCACTGATGGTGGGACATACATAAAAAAATGAAGGGATAAACTATGCCAATACAAAGATATATTTTTAAAAATGCCTAAAACATAAAAAGAGATTGTGATATTTTAAATTAGATGTATACAGCAAAAGATTTTTAAAATGTGTTTTTTATTTTACTGGTTAGAAATCCTAACCATAACCTTTCAACTCATCTCAAAAATGTTCACAGCCAAGGAGAACATCACACTTCCATTTCTATTAGGATACTAGAAAATAAATTTCTAGATACAATTATAAATATTGATATAAATAAGGCTGATACATTATCTGTTCAATACTCTCTGAACTTGGACTTGGCTTTAAACAGCACATAGCATATGGCTTCTACCACATCAATAAAAAGAAAGTAATGAAATCCTTCTGTGCAGAGTGAAAGGCTTCTTAAATTCATTTTAGGTATACCTAGAAACAAATGTGACCCACAAGGTACTTAAATAAAACAGAGAACACCATTTAGAGCAACTCTCATTTGTTGGGAGGCTCAGTACAGAAATCCACAACTATAACATTATAAGAATCATTAGTAGGAATGGTATATCCGTTGGAATGTGACTTTCATTTACATCTGAGATACAGAATAACTTGATAAACCCTTTAAAAACTGAAAAACCTATTACTAGTTTCTATAGAGATTTGTGATCAGTAAATCAATTTGATATGGAGATGTTAAGAAATGGATGGAATAAAGAATTATAAGTTCCTATATTGCCTTGACAGTGGGAGACGGTTTTAACGTTTATAGCAAGAGGCCAATGGACCTCAAATTACAATGTATGCAACAAAAAATAACACTTAGATTATATTGGATTCTGTTACATTTATATAGAGTGTTTTGTTGGAGATATAATAAGGATAATGCAAAACATGTCTTACAGAAGTTTTTGGAGAAAATATTGGATTCTCTAAATATAATTCTCCATGCCTTTACCATGGCCAAAAAAATGTAGCATGGGAAAGTTAATTATATCTGCCCCTTTCATCTAATAGATTAAAGACCGGTTGCACTTGACACATACAAAACACAGGTTAAAATATGATTATATAAACATATTAGAAATATAGAAAACTATATGCAGAATTGTAACTATTTATAACTAAATTGATACATTATACCTGATCTTTTTCTTCCTTTATTACACTTTCTGTCTTTCTGTCTTTTTTTCCTTTTTCCTTTTCTATGACAGTGCATGTAGTTATTTATCTATTATACTCCACCAGCAAAAAGCTGGTACTTATCATTTTAACCTATGCAAAATAAATGGTACACAATCTTCTGAATTCTGTTGTCACTTCTATTCTTTTAATTTGCATAATTTATGCTACTTCTGTGAGAATCTTGAAAACAGATCACTAGAATTCTTATTTTAACCATCCTGCTGGCTTTTGAGACATAATTCATTGCCCACACACTTTCCCTCACTTTTCTCTGGAAGCAAAGACTAGAAAAAACACCATTTTAAAAGATGGAACTGTATTTTAGCAGAATATCTTCCAAAGAATTCAGAATGTCATACCAAGTTTCTCCTCCTCACAAAAATCCTGTAAAACAGATTATTGGACAGATTATAAATCAATCTGTGACTAAATTCAACAGTCTAACCCAGGGGTGTCAAACTCAAGGCCCAGGGACCAGCTCTGGCCTGTGGGTTGCTAAGATCTGGCCCGCGGGGCTGCCCTTGAAACAGCAAAGGACTAGCCCACGGTGCCTCTGCCAGCAAAAATGGAGCTCAGGAGTGCCGAACACAGCCCTCCCGAGCTCCATTTTTACTGGCAGAGGGTTGCAGGAGTCCATCGCAGCCAAAAACGGAGCCTGGGAGCCCATTTTCTCTGGCAGAGCGCTCAGGCCACCACAGGTGCCCCTGACATGAGTGACATGGAGCTGGCCATGCCCACCCTGGCCATGCCCACTTCAGTCCCCCCGAGGTCAAACACAGCCCTGATGAGGCCCTCAATGAACTTGAGTTTGACATCCCTAGCCTAACCAATATTTTTTCCCCAAGTCCATTCCAGTTGAAATACAGATCCTTATACAAAGTATAATATAATATACCAAGTTCACAGGTATTCTCAGAGATCACAGTTCAATTATCACTGTACAACAAAAGAAGGAAAAAAAGTGTCTCCCAAAATTACAATCTGAAAATCGGCACCGAGAGAACAAGCAATGGTTAAATATATTTATTCCAGCTACACTTATGCGAGGCTAGATCTTTTCCGGCTACACAAAACTAACATTTGCTCAAACACCATGTGGCTGGAATCATGTATGATCCAACTCTGTTCTTTCCATCCCTGATTTATTACACTTCTAATGCGACTCAGTACAGTGAAACCTTAGTATGGCAGATCATTTGGGGGAAGCATTGTGTGTAACTTCCTAACATTCATTCATTTTCAAAGTACATTGTTTGTGATTATTATGACTGATTATGTCATTCATGTCATTGTGTGAATGCTGTCAATTGATGTTGTAGCAACAAGGTTCAACACATTAGTTCCAACCCCTTTTCTTAGAAAACTTCTGGATCTACACAGCCTGCCCTGCCTTCTTGCCAAGGTGTTTGTTAATTATTGCTACCACCCTCATCCTAACTGTAGTATAAAGATAAAAGGTTTCCCCCGTCCACTTGTGTCTGACTCTAGGAGGTGGTACTCATCTCCATTTCCTATCTGAAGGAGCCAGCATTGTCCAAAAACATTTCTGTGGTCATGTGGCCAGCATGACTATACACTGAGGTTCATGGAATGCTTTATCTTCCCACTGAAGTTGCAAGTGAACTTGAATTTAAAGCCCTTAGCTCATACCTGATAATGACCTACAGAGATGAGACTGTAGCACATTCTTCTAGTTTTGTTGTTGTTGTAAGACGGGTGTTTTATTTCCATCAGGAGAAACCTAAGTTTCTAAATATTTTCTCTGGAGCTGACCACTTTGATACTTTTCCAACCATGAGGCATGATTTCCAGATCAACTGATAAGGAAGTTGGTGGGAGCCATTCAACAGTGGGGTCTAAATCACTGCATTTGATACTTCTGTATTTAATTGCTAACACAGATTGTTTACGGCATCATTCTTTGTTTCATTTTGCATTTTGTCCCAGCATGAAATTACCAATCTTCAGTACAGGTAGTCCTGAATTTACAGCCATTTGTTTTGTAACCATTTGAAGTTACAACGGCACCAATATGACTGCTTCTCACACTATAGTGATGACCATTGCAGCATCCCCATGGTTATGTGATCAAAATGCAGATGCGTGGCAACTGGCATGTATTTATGATGGTTGCAATGTCCCAGGGTCACCTTTTTTGACTTTCTGACAAACAAAATCAATGGAAAACTCAGATTCACTTAACAACTGTGTTACCAACTTAATAGCTGCATGATTCACTTACCAACAAGTGGCAAGAAAAGTGGTAAAATGGGGCAAAACTCATTTAACAACTGCCTTACTTAGCAACAGAAATGCTGGGCTCAATTGTGGTCGTATGTCAAGGATTACCTGACAGGCAATGTGTTTAGAAAACCTCAAGGTTTTCAAGTCATTCAAGCAGGGTCAAAGATTCTGAATCATACAGCAACATCAGTAATGATTGATATATGCACATTCTAGAAGTATCACTCGTGCTGTTTCTTGCCAAAGGCAGTGGAAGATACTTTCTATTATTTGACAGCTGAATGGAGGTATTTAAACCATTCACCTTGCTTAAGCTGATCTCTGTCAAAGTGGATAGTTGCCTGCAAGCCATCAGCTATGTATACCTTGACCTTACTAGCAAACAAAAGTGGGGGAAGGGATAAAAAATATATAGCACTACCTCCTGGTTTTGTAGCATAGAAGCATGTGACCAGAGAAATCACCCTTTTAGGAGGTAGATCAACCTCACTTGGTGTTAAAAAAAAATCAAAGTTTATTTTTTTTAAGGAGAAGAGAAAAGGTAGGTATTTCTTTTTAACTTTAACAAATAACATGCAAAATATTCACTGATAGAAGAGATAAAATGCAAACTTTGTGATCTTGTACAGGAGGGGGGAGCGGACCTGGCAGGTATTACGGAGACCTGGTTGGGCCAGGAGGGGGGGTCC
>JANHZT010008194.1:213644-239326 GCA_032468215.1 Stegonotus admiraltiensis | reverse complement strand
AGGTCCAGCAGATGGCACTGTTTTTCAATGTCTTTCAATGTGTTTTCATGTTTTTCATGTGTTTACCTGTCACAGGTTTGACATGTATGTAATATAGGTATATAAAAACACTCTCGTAGTCAAATAGAATGTTGTGTCAAAATTTCAAAGCAATCGGTGAAGAACTTTCGGAGATGTTCAATTTGATACAAACGGATATTTACATTTTTATTTATATAGATTCAAAAAAAAGTTAAGAATCAAAATTTAATACTGAATTAAAATAAAGGACCTAAGTAGTTTTTTCCCTTTCTTGCAAAAGGAAAAATACCCTAAAATATGAACTAAAACTCAGCATATTATGTGTACACTTAAAATTACATCTTTTTTCTTACACTACAGTTTTCATTGTCTCAAGCCAGCAAAGCAATCAACAGATGTTGTATAGGGCAGTTTCTACAATATCTTCTCTTGAAACAAACAAACAAAATATACAGCAAAATCACCAAAAATTCCAGAAAAATACAAAGCATCAGTCAAAATCAGTGAATTTCAGATTATGCAATAAAGATATATTAAATATGATTGACAAGAAGTTAAAAACCTTCTGATCAAATATGTTATTTCACTGGAATACATCTGACCAAACAAGACAATCATCTCTACACTGGGTTAACATTTTAGGATAAATCATGTCTTATTTTACCAATACAATTGGGTGGGTTTTGAAATGGTCTACAGGCAAATTTATTGCTAGAAGATCTCCATTTACCAGGATGCTAACAGGCCATGGTGTGATCGGAGTCATTCTGTTAATGAGGAAGTCTCCACCTTTCATATCACTATGTAAAAAACATAATATACTCTCAATATTTTAAATGTCCATTCATTTATGATTATGGGCCCCTGCCTCATTTCATTCCTCTTGCCATTTGATTTGTATTTCTTTCTTCCAACTATCAGTCACTATCCTGAAGTCCCTTAGCATACTCAGTCTTCACAGGTTCTTCTACCATATAAATTTTATTTTTTAAAAATTAAAGATAATATAATAACTAACAGAAACTAATACAGAATAAAGAGAAGGGACAGAGGGAAGCTTCTGGTTTCCTTTGCAATAAATACAAGTATGATTACAAAGTTATCTTATTCCATAACTACAAAAAAGCTCATTTTTTTTCTATTTTCAAATTTTTTTAAACATCAAAACCACAAAGCGTAAGAGCATTTTTTTTGTTTCACGCAGAAAGTCTCTAAAGATTTTTCAGATGGCCATAAATAGTAGATATTGTCTTTTCTCTAATCAAACAAATTAATTTAATCATCTCTGCAAGGAGTCATCACTGGTTCTTTTGCAATCTGCCTCTTATTCTTCAGTGAGGTAGTTGATACTGCCCTACTCTGCTCTCAGAGTACCAATTTGGTTTCTTAAAAACTAGCTCTCAGAAAACTACACTGGTTATTGGTGTGTTATTGACAACATCGGACTGCGCTGATTAGTCTACATTGTGAGCATCTCGTTCTTAATGTCTTTCCAAAAATTGATGTGCATTTAGAAGTATTTTAAAAGTACTTAGTTGGCCTGAAGCAGGTTCATTCATATCCCCATCTCACAGAGATTACCCTACATACACAGCTACATTTCCTCTAATAGATGCGGATAGAGCTAAATCAGCTATTCCAGGAATCAGTGAAATTATCTCAATCCAGCTGCTAAGGGTTCTTTGTAAACATACTTTAGAGGTTAGCCATTGCTGTAGATAATCTCTCATATCAAAAATTGAATAATCTCACTAATATGAACTAATAATCTGCAATTATAATTTACTGTTTTGAAACTTTGCTTAAATTTTAATTACACACTTTGTTTCTGTGCAGAATTCTCCTTCAGTTCATAGTATAAAACAAAAATCTGCAGGCTTAGTTAGCAAAACAGGAGAGGCATTTATGCAGCTACAGCAATATTTGAACAATCTATCTTCAAAATGACGTTACAGGCATAAGGAAAACGTTGGACTTTAATGCAGTCTTGGTTTATTATCAAGCTAATTACCTTGATAACTGCAATAAAACATGATCAGATGTTTGATACATTTGGATATAGCTTAACAATACTTATTGGAACATCTTGTTGCTTAGAACTACGTTGAAAAATCTGAGTTTATATGCATCATAATCTTTGTCTCTAAATCTATCCTAATAATATCTACTTGAAATAATCTGGCTTTTCTTATAAATAAATTTAGCCTCTTTAAGAAGGGGTGAGCCACTAAGAAATTCACCAATTTGCTGGTTAGATTGCTTTAATGAGAAATTAAGAGTATCACACCACTGGAAAAAAACAATAATTTGTTTAATTGATTTCGGAGTCCTATAATTAAGATCTAATTCTACTTTGTGGAATCCCTTACCATTAAAAATACACAAACTGTGTTTCACAGACTGTCTTCTTTGGGAAGAACTCTGGATATTCTCTGAAACTCAAGATTCAGAAGGAATGTACTGTTTGGGAAAAAGAAAAAAAATCCAGATTGGTCCGATGTCCTATGGACTATGCCATTCTGGGACAATTCAGTGGTAAACTTCCCATATGGAGCATTTATTTTTTTAAATGGCCAATCCACCCCTATAGAATTCAGTGACAGGATGGATCACTTTGGAATACTTCAGAAAATTATATTCCTGAATCAGTGAGCTTTCCTTAATTACAAATATCTGCTGTTCAGAAAATTAGTAATACATATTGCTAGGGAAGAATTCAAAACAAATTTATTATTCTTGTTCTATGTAATTTTCCTCTTTGAAAATAAAAGTCTATTTTATTTCATTCCTCTTCTTTGAAATAAGTTGAATATATGGCTAAGCTGGAGTAGATCATACTTAAATGGAGTTTGGAAGTTTGTGTTTCTGCTTGTTTTGTGAAACCCAGCCATTCCCATAGCAGCTGGGTGAACCAGATCCTAATTATATGAGCATAATATGCTATGAGAACACAAGAATTATATTTTTTTTAAAAACCCAGTTTTGCAGTTAATTTAATGTGTGTAGTTTCTTCACAAAAATTCATCAGGTTAGCACTTCATAGTGACAAAGCTGTTTCACAATAATGTGTTAAATTGTCTATCACTTTATACACACATATTCATATATTCATCAATGAAATTTGATATATTGAAAACTTTACTAAAACAATTACACACATCTCATGCACAAACTATATAAGCAAGCATCTACATACAATACATATGTTACTGTATATCTCAAGGAATGAGTTCTGAATCAAATTCTTGTAGCATTGTAAGGTGTTTTGGGAGGGATATGTTGCCTGCCTATGTATGTATGCACATAGGTCCTTCAAAATAAAATATGTAAAGGCTTAGGTAATAGATCTAGTACATCCAACTATCTACTCTTCACCATTAACACAGTGCAGGCAAGACAGGTCATATACTATACTTTGATGCCTTGCCAGTGATTCAAAAGATGGCTCTACCTGATATATATATGGTGTAATGATAACAAGCTGCAAAAATTCCAATGTATTTTATTTTTGCTATGAAGCAATGCCAGAGAACAGAACACATGGTAGGCTAAAAAAACAGATTTAACTTAAGCCATTCAAATGGTCTCAGTCATACAGGCAATTCCTCTTAATAATCAAGCAATTCAATCACAGAGATTTACAAAAAAAAGTTATATAAAAAGAATACTAGTTCAGGGTTGGGTGATACATCAGCAACCAAAAAGAAAAACTACCCTGAAATGAATTTGTGTATTCACAGGCAATTAAAATTTATTTGAGAGAAACATTATAAACCAAGGAAGCAAAAATGACCAACTATTCTGTGTCAGATCATCAAATAGTAGTCTGATCACTGGGATAAAGAACACAACTTCCAACCATCAATAATTTGGTATAAAAAAGTGGCAAGGAAGCTGTTAACTTAATGACAGAGACTCATATTAAACAGGCAATAGGTTATTTGCATGATGATTAATGAATTTTATTATATCTATTGGCCCATCACTAGGAATACTGTGGGCATAAGACCTGAGGAAACCCCCAACTTTGACTAATAATGAGCAAGAACTTCCTTAGGGATAAAAAAAAATGATTCCAGCAATTGCTTAATCAGCTCTTGTTAAATATGTAAGGCAAGCTCACATCCATGAAAATCTTTGCGCTGTGGAAAGGGCAGTCTTTGGGGGATATTGTTTTCAATGGTGTACAGCTTGGCATTATCTGTGAACCAGACCACTAAGAACTATTCAAACATTGCCTTAGCACAAATGTGGGAAACCTATAATACCATGCAGTACTAGAAAAGAAAAAGGGAGAAAGGAAACAACACAATCTGCAATTTTGTGTCCTGGTTTAAGCAATCTAAATTTAAACAATTTGCATGCATACTAAGCAAACTTTATAAAAGTACTTGGGAGGGTTGAAATTAAAAACAAAGCAAAATAATAGAGAAATTGTACGCCAATATGAAAGTTCATTAATATGAACAGGAATTATGATAGATTTACTCACTGTATACTTAATACCTTAACTTAAAGCATGTCTCATTCTTATTCTACAGAAATGCTGTTACATACTTAGCTTATGTCTACAACAATCATAATAAGCAAATAATTGTACACCTTTATAGATGTACTAAGTTTATAGATGAACTAAGGAAGGAGGATATACTCATACACAGAACTCCCCAAAGGCCACCACTGTGTTGGAATTTGCAACCATCTCTCTCAGTCCCAAACCACATGCAGCATAAGCACTGAACAAAAATGGGCAAAGCTCATGTATGTCCTTTTACAGCTGGAATGTAATGGTTGAACCAAATCAAACATGCTGAGCATAAAAAAATGAACAATAGATATAAATTTGTTTTTTTAAAATTGTTCTTATATCAGCTGTCTTTCATTGTAGAAATACAATACTATTCATAATCAAAAGTATTCCACATCTGTGGGCATATTTAAAACAGCAGAGAATTATCAGCCATATTTTGGAAATGGATAGGGAAAAATTCTTTATTGTCTTCCTATTTTTTCATGTTGCTATTTTTATTTTCTAGAATAAGGCCAAAAACAATGACCAATCTTACTAATGAAGCTGAGTCAATCCCTTATCATTTTTTCCCTTTTACATTCTTCTGTTTCAGAAGTGTTTAAAAATGACAGCATTATTTCAACTGAACAGGATTTGTTGGAGAAACCTCTTTAAAGTAATCTATTGGACTAAGCCAGGGGTGGGCAAATGTGGCTCTTTTACAACCTGTAAAGTTGCAAATCCACAGGTTGTAAAAGAGCCACATATGCCCACCCCTGGACTAAGCCAACATTTTAATGATCAGTTACTATTTGATGAAGAGATTAGCTACTTAAATAATGCAATACCAAATGTGATGCTGTTTTCTTTCCAACCTACAAAAAAACGTGTCATTTCCAAATTGGAGAGCTCATTTTATATTTGAGAAATCATAATGGAACAACTTATACCCATCCACTGCGTATGAATATTCAACAGCATTTATAAGATGTGTTCCTTTTATAGAACTGAAGGCATTTCAAACAAACATATCTTTTAGCACCTTTGATCAATTTTAGTTTACTTGATTGGAATCACTCAACTCACCAGCCGAATGCAAAAACCTCAGTTCTTGCAGTCTACTCATAAGGAGCAACTCTCCACAGCCCGGGTGGATGATCTTATGATCTCTCCTTTTTCCAGAGAAACTTTGCTGGGCAGAAGTTACAATTTGACCTCCAATCTCCATCTCAATGCTCTCCTTCAGGGACAACTAATTTGCCATGAATCCCACGCCCCACCTCTGAAGTTCCCCCTTGGATCAGAAATTAAGCTGGCTAATGAATACATTTGCCTGCTCTGCTCCGAAATGCTCATGCTTTTTTAAAGGGTTCTGTAACTGTTCCATTAATAGCTTAGTAATATAAACCATTGCTGCAGGGATCACATAAACTATGAGCAAATGGCAATAATCCCCAAAGTGTGTGTCAGGACAAACTAGTGTGTTCCTGAAGGTCTTGCAGCAAGGGAAAAATGAAATATAATACATGTGCCTGTAAGTACAAAAAAAACCCACCCACAGTTAAGGTTAAAAGGTTGTGCCAAAGGATAGATTAGAATCAGGAGCTCTCTCAGTTAACATTCCTAGCCAAGGTGACAAAGGCATTCATCAAACTTCATTTATCCATATCTTCACTGCTACTGAACAATGTTTCCAAGACAAGAAGTCTTTTCACTAACTGAAACTCTGCTAACCTTCATTTTTGGAAACTGCCACAATAATTATGTTTTATAGACTTTGGTCCTACATAAAACTAGAGGAGGAATGTTTTACTATTATTTAAACTAGCCACAGTGGTCTGGTTTTCACACAGCACCACATCATAATAGACTGCCTATCTAGTTGAACCAACTTATTAACTTATTAAGAATGAGCTATACCTTTTCAGCTCCTCCCATAGAATTTTACCTTCTTAGGAAGTGGTCATGTGATCACTTTTTGCAACCTTCCGACAAGCAAAATCAATAGGGAAGCCAGATTCACTTAACAACCGTGTTACCAACTTAACAACTGGAATGATTCACTTGCCCCATGTAAATGGGGCAAAACCCACTTAACAAATGTCTCACTTAACAACATAAAGTTTGGGCCAATAGTGTTTATAAATTAAGGACTGCCATTTTTTATTTGAAGATACTCTGATGAGCTTTTGAAGGATCTCCAGATTATAAGGAACAGCTTCCAGCACTATTGTTTTATGAAAAAAATGCCATCTTTAATGATATTTTAGTGCAAGTTTTAAAGTTACATTCAACCGCATGTATACAATGTTACTACCTTTATTTATTTACCAATAGAATGATTTGAAACAGTATTTCTGAATACACAAACCACAGTCGACCAAAAGCAATAGCAACAAAAATATTTTCTCATACCCAATCCGTTCATTAGTTTAACACTAGCTTGCACATCACTATACTTGTTTCCACCAGTTTATGCTGGATGCAACAGATACATTTTATCCTAGAGTTTCCTATGATTTTGATACCATGACACCCCAAATTCCTAACCACTTTGGTTACCAGTTAAAAATTCTCCTCAGATGCTCATTCTGAATGTTTCTCCAAACTGAATTTTATTAAACTGCACTTGAGAATTAAGTCAATGCAGAAGTTTTAACTCCCATTATAACAGTTTGTGTAAGGGTTACTTGTTGGCCCCTGAGGCATTCTTTCTAACCATCAAGAAATTGGCTTTTGGAAATACAATAGTATCAAGAAACTTAAAAGAAATATATTGTCTTTATTACTTCAAAAATGCTTTGGACTATGGCTAAGAATTAAGAATCCCTGTTCAACCCCATGTTCAACTCAGGTTAGAAGACAAATCATGGCAGTATTTTTTTTAAAATTTATTGTCATCAATCATAAAGGAATTTACTTGGGATGCTAAGTGACCTCTCATCCAGGCACTGTTGAGACCTGCATAGCTACCTACATGGCACATCACAAACATAAATTCATGAAAAAGGGAATAATTTTTGTTACAATTTTGTTGAATACAAATTCCATTTACTTTTCATTTTCTTCTTCCTCTTTATGATTCTGACTGATAATAAGAAAGTGGTTCCAGGGGTATATCTGGCTGAAATATGCAGATATTCAACATAAAACCCTGGTTCTATTTGTTTACTTGGAGTCCAGCTTCTAGAGCTTCAGTTATGATTATGATTAGCTACAGGCAACACATATTATATGTAACATAAATAAAAATAAAAATGCAAATTGATATTTCTTAACAATAACATACTGTAAATTAAAATGCAAATTGACATTTCTTAGTCAACTACTCTATACCACAGGCAATCCTTGACTTATGACCACAATTGAGCTCAAAATTTCCATTGCTAAGTAAGGCAGTTGTTAAGTGAGTTTTGCCCCATTTTATGACTTTTTCCCCACAGTTGGTAAGCAGATCACTACAGTTGTTAAGTGAATCATGCGATCATTAAGTGAATTTGGCTTCCCCCATTGACTTTGCTTGTTGGAAGCCAGCTGGGAAGGTTACGAATGGTGATCACATAATCTCTTTCATAAATACATGCCAGTTGCCAAACACCTGAATTTTGATCACATGACCATGGAGAAGCTGGAAAGGTTGTAAGTGTGAAAAACAATCATAACTCATTTTTTTCAGTGCTGTTATAATTTTGAACTGCCACTAAACAATTGGCTGTAAGTCAATGACTACTTGTATTTGAGATTCCAAAACAAAGACATTTCAATGATAGATTATCTACTTGCATTTAAAGAATGAACAGAATATTGTCATAACCACTCCATCAGGTAGATTTGAAAGGAACTAATAAGAACTTTAAAAGGTTGATGTTATGCTAAGAAGTAGAACAAGTCATACTTATTTTTCTTAAGAGGAAGACTAGGTTTTTCTCAAACTGGTTCATGCATCTTTCGTATATCCCTGCACCTCCATTTTCTAGGTATAATAATTTTGGAAGTCATTCATCAGTCCTCTTGTAAGTGTATTTATTTTTTATTCTTATTATTGTACATATAGCCTGTCTTTCCACTGAAACAAAAGGTAGCACTAATGGAAACCTTCCCTCATTTTATCTCATCAAGATAAAATTTTGATTCTCTCTTTTTAGGATGAAAAATAACGTTTGGTCAAGTCATCAAAGCAGGATCTGAATTGGGCTTCTTCTTAGACCTAGTTCAGCATTTTAATTATTGTATCAACATTGGTTCTCTTAAAAGTACACACCACCAGCCAAGAGAAATAAGATTCAACTGCATAAACAACTTTCTACTATTTCCAAAATATAGTCCAACACTTCAGGTATATAGGACAATAAAATATAGTCACAGATAGTTTAGTCTGATCCCCCTTTTTCAATGGAAAAAAAGCATCTCCGGTAGAGGGTACTTAATTGTGTGTCCACCTTATCCAAACATTGCTGAAATATACAAAAATGAAAACCAAAACCCTACATATTTTGATATAAATTATACACTTTACCTGAAGCACAGGTAGAAAAGTTTAATTTAAAAAAGCACTTCCCCCCCCTTTCCTTTCCATCCTTTCACATTTTCTGCCCACAGTTCACAGGGCTAGAAAACAAACACATGCAAAATACTGTCAGATGCATATGCTATAGAAAGAGACATAGTCCAATTCATTGTGTCAGGCATAATTGCCCCAAAGGAAGCAGTTAGGAAGATACACACATAACAGCAGTGAACCCAAGATCCTCTGTGGTCTGTCATTGTGTAAGAAGTCACTCTTTATCTATTCATGTTGCTTTCTGTGAGGGCAACTATAACCCCTAAAGTAAAAGCACAGTATAAATATGACAAAATTAAGGATATACACAGAGATAGCTCAGGTCAGTCTAACAACAGCCATTCAGTATGCAAACCATAAAACCACTAGCCGCAGAAAGGGATGTTCCTCAGTCATAAATGAAACAGGGAAACTTCCTTAAATGGCACATCTACTCTTGCCCAACTATAACCCCCACCCACCCACTGTATCATGCAGAAAAGCCATAGCAGGAAAACATAGGTTGTTGTTGTTATCTGTTTGGCAAGCCAATACTGTATAAAGCAACCTGCAACTGAACAATGTAACAGCTCATAGAGCACTGTTGGCATGGCAACAGACAGGCCCATCACAGTGTTGTTTTTACCCCAGACCTCCACTCCCATACTTAAAAAGTCCATTTTCTAAACTCAATAGCAAGGTATTTCTTCACTTCTGTGATGCTTACTGACTCCAGGATCAGTTCTATGACCCTAAACTCTAGCAAGTGTCACTGTATGACAAGCATTTTATCACAATAGAAGCCTCTTGCATCAAATCTCAGAACTGTAGAGTAAAATATGCAGATATCACTCCCTTTCAAACGTTAGTCAAAAACAATTATCATTACATAAGGCACTTTTTTGAATGATGAAATATTTTCTCACTTACCCTGAAAACTATCCTGTAAACCAATCATGAGTAAATGAGAAAAATTGACAATTTTCACATCATGTTCCATTGTCCCACTTTTCCAAATATATGCATACATAAAAAACAAGATAGAAATAAATGCCTAAAAAGTTGTAAGACCACATATGGAAGTCACAGAGAAGAAAAAAACAAAGGAGGAAATAGAAATATGCACATTAGAATTGCAGTGATGTGAAAGACTGAAGTTGACTTTAAAAAAAAAGATTTCTGTTGGACAAAAGCATCCACCTTCTATCTATCAATCTTGAAGAATATTGAATATTGTAAAAGGGAACTATGCACAGATGTTGTCTACCAACACCCAGTCCTAAAGCCTGTTGCAAGACAGAAAGTGAAAAATGGCTTTCAGCCACCAATATTATTGCACAACAAAACACACACCCTGCTGTATTCTGCTGCTGCTATAACATAAACTATCAAAAAAAGAATATGACATGGAGTTTCAGCATACGTTACGAATTGAGAAAAGATAAGTCATAATTCTTGGGTCTTGTCATTCTGAAGATGATTGTACAGGTATTATCAACATATCTGCAAATCAGAACTTTGAACAATCCCAGTGCTTAAATCTTTTCCCCTACCAACACTACCACACAGACAGAATTTCTGACAGTTCATCCATGTCTTTAAACTTTGCAAAAAAATTAATCACAATTAGCAAAACTTCCTGAGGCACACACTGACAAAACGTAGAGCCTAGAAATACATCAGCTTTCTGTTATAATTAAAATTATGAGGTCATTAAATGTTTTTAAGATATCAAAATAGAGTCACCTACACACTCAGACATAACAGCCAGTAAGGAGAAGACAAAAATTATGTGCAACTACAGTAAATTGCTAGTCTGAATCCCTTTTCTACATCATGCTATTACATTTGGTATGTTCATATGGTTCAATTAAGGATTAGGGCTCCCTTGTTACACTGTAGCATCTAGTAAGTTACCTACAATGTTTCAGTGTTAATAAAACTAGTGTTGTTTTTCTTATATTAAAATATGATTGTATATGTTCAGAATATTGAATACAAACTTCATACCAACTTGCCTAAGAATCATTCCCTAGACAATCAGGCAAGACAGCATCACTAAATAATCTGACATCATTTTTTTTACCAACTCAGAATATTATGAGCGGTATGCAAGATTTAATCAAAATATTTAAATACCAATCAAGTTAATATGTAAATGAATCTGCCCATCCAAAAAGATACGATATATATTATAGGGAAATAAGATTTAGAGAAAATTCCAACAGTTAAAACTTCTCAGCATTAGGATAAGCTGTCTAAGTTGTAAAACCTCCTCCCTTCTGAAGAGGATTTTTAAAAAGATAAATCAATATGTGTTGGGAAAATTTCTTCATAGTATCTCAGCTTCAAGAACTGAGGAGAAGGGGCTACACTAGGTTAACTAGTTCCTTTTGAATTCTAAGTGATTTCTTACAAATAGAAACTCTTCTCAGCACCAAATGAATAGAACATGAAATTTGATTCTACTGAACAGCAGTGCATTTGAAATCATCTGTCAGACAAGTGTGAACACTCTTGACTGCAATCTTGAAGCTGTAGGGCAGAGCTTTCCAACCTTGACCACTGTGTGGACTTCAACTCCCAGAATTCCCTAGCCATTTTAATTCATATGTCTTTGAATACTTAGCATGCAATGGGCAAACTCATCCCATCATTCCAGAATTATTGTTCACTGGCATACATAAGCAGCAAACAGCAGCTTTCTATTACAAACAGGAAAAACCCATACAGTATAAATCGCACAAAGAAAACCTTGTGCAAAAATGGCTCTCTAATGCAGTTGATATTTCCAAAAATACAACTGACACATATAGGAGCCAATGAATGGCAGATAAACAAACAAACAAATAACTCTTCCAAGTTTGCAATACAGTAACACCTCTAAAAGTGCTGACACTTCCTAAAGAAATGAAGCTTTTATGCACTAATTGGAGAGATTGTAGGGAGACGCCTTTATTACTACTACTCACACTGCCAAATGCAGCTTAAAAACAAACAGGAAGCCCTCCACCGGCCTCTTTGGGAGGAAGTCTAAAACTGCAAATATATCTAGCTAGCTATCCATCATCATGCCAGGGAAAGCAGAGTCTGACACCTACAGTTAAGTCAGCAATAATGTAAATGCTGGCTTTCTTATAGACATTGCACATTGAAATGTATTTTCTTTTAAACTGGAGAGGATAACAACAGGATTTTAAGAACTACATGGTTTGGTTTTCTTCTCTTTTTTTAAAAAAAAGAAGTAATTCCCGAAGGGAACTTATGGTAATTATTATTAGTTAACTTTTACAAACGAAACACAAAAACAATAGGTGAATTTCAAACAACTGCCAGCAGCTACATGACTGGAATATTCCGATTAAGTCTGGCTCCCAGTATAGCACTAAGAAGTATTTATGTCTGAATTCCTTTATGGGGAAACAACATGCATACAAAAATAAACAACAGAGACATTCATCTATTTTTTTGTTTCTTCTCCAGAATAACTGGAACCGAAGGAGATGAGAAATTGGATTATTTTTCCCTCATCAACCCAAGCCATGGCCTGTCACCTAGCAGAAGGCATTCGCGATACCGTATTGGGAAGCAGAGCAACCCAAAAACACTAAAACAAAACCAAAAAAAAAAAGGTCAACATTAAATGAGAGATAGAGAGAGATGAAAGACGGACGCCCAAATCCTGGAGGGCCTAAATCACCTGCCAACCCATCTAAACCAAACCCCGTATCAGGAAAGATGCTTGCCCGCCCTCGGCAACCTGGGTCGAGGGGGAAGATGCTTGGGTGCCTTTCGCTCAGCGCCAAGCTCTGGGTCGCAGCTTTAACGCCAAACGTCCAAAGTGCGAAAAACCAGGCCTCCCAGGACCTGGAAAAGGCAGCAGCAGCAGCAGCAGATCCCGAATTCTCTCCCGGGGCGGGGAGGCTCTTTGACGGGCGCGCGTTGACATGCAAGGCGAGCGGGGCGACCCCGAGAGATTGCGAGGCTGGCTGTGTATCGCTCTCACCTTAGGAGCTCCGCTGCCGAACGGCCTTGGCCGTCTCCCCTCTCAGCCCCGACGTCCGGGTTCGCAAAGAAGTGCCTTTTTGGGCTTCAAGTCCCCGGTTTGACGGCGCGGCGGCTTGCTAGTTTGCGGGGCTGCTAGGGAGAAAGGTGGGGGGGGGGCAAGAGAAGGTCGCGAGTTCCAGCCCGTCCGCGCGACCGCCGAGGCAGCAGGGAGAGAGCGAGCGCGAGGCTGGGGAAAGAGAGAGCGCGAGCGAGCTGGCAGGAGGCGGCGGCGGCGGCGGCGGCAGCCTAGGCAAACAGGCGGGCGCTGGGCGGCCTCTCCGGGGAGTCGGAGGCGGGACCGAAGCGAGGAAGGGGCGGGACGCGCAGCAACGGCTCCGGAGAACAGGAGAAAGAGGAACTCGGCCCGGGAAGAAATAAATGGAAAAAACGAGAACGACGTGGGAGCGGTGCGGCTCGTTACAGCCCGCTCTTCCTTTACGCATGTCCTACTTTGAGTCTCTCAGCCTTCCGGAGCGTAACTCCTCCCTCCGGCCCAGGGTGCCCACGCAAAAGGCATCCTTTCTTTTTCTTTTTTTTTGCCCCCTTTCTCCCAGCCGCTTGACAGAATTGCAGCGGGGTGTGTGTGTGTGTGTGTGTGTGTTATGGGATGGTGGGAAACAGCTGGTTAGCACACCTGGCTCCGCTCAAGAAGCCCGCAGGAGGAGTAGACCTCGCCCCAGCTTCAGTTACGGCGCTGCACCGACAGAGGCGTCAAAAACGAAGCGGTAGAATCCCGAGGTGTTTGGCTGGACTGTGCCACTTCGGATGGCCAACGCGGGGGGTGGGGGGTAAATATCGTGCTTTTATTTTAAGAAAAAGTTACAGCAAAAAGAGGGAGCGACGCCGAACGTTTTCGATCGCTGCGTTCTTTTTTCCGCTCTGGGGAAAAAAAAATCTCTTTGGGTCCTCTGTGTCTAAATAAAGCAATTGCCAGAGTAGAACAATAATTCCCATTGCATTCTTAGAATGGTACACTCCAGCCTTGTTCCACCTCTTGGTACCCAGTCCAAATCTGGACTATATTCATTGAGCAAAATTTGGATGCTATAATTTAGACAGTGGTCCACATGCCTTCCTGCCTCTCAACCTCTCTATATTCAGCTTTCTGCAGATAAAACAGTAGCACAACAGGGGAGAAGGTTCTTTCTCCTTCTCTCCAAGTGTTTTACTTTCAGGGATCTTTTTAAAACTAGTGCTATTCAGAAATGGCATCACTAACCTGCACTCTGACATGGTAACATTTGTTAAGCACTGTAGTCTGCTACATGCAGAGATGTGGTCTAATATTTTCCACTTTGGCACAAGTCCTTCTGGTGCTCTTGGAAAGATACAAATCTATTGACCTCAAGGGAGAACTCAGGTGTGTGGTGGCACCACTTTGCATTTATTGCATTTTATCTTACTCTTACTTCACGGAGAGCAGAATAACCTATAAAGTTTTCTCTTTCTCACACACAAAGTGTCTCAAAACAATCCTGTGTAGTAGATTACACTGAGCAAGAATGGCTTGCCAGAAGCCTGGATGTCTCTGGTGCCAATCACTACATTACAATGGCTTTTTTCATAATGCCAAAAATTATAACCCCCATTTTCAAATCCCCCGGGATGTGATGGATATCTGCTCTAGCTTCCTTGTTGGCTAATAAACCTTCAGAGCGCTCCATGGCTTAGGGCCAGGGTATCTACGAGACCGCCTTCTGCTACTGACAGCCTCCCACCAGCCAGTATGCTCCCACAGAGAGGGGCTCCTTGGGGTGCCATCGGCCAAACAATATTGGCTGGCGACCCCCAGGGGGAGAGCCTTCTCTGTGGGGGCCCCCACCCTCTGGAATGAGCTGCCCCCAGAGATACGGAGGATCCCGGATTTACGCACCTTCCGCCGTGCTCTTAAAACCCTTCTGTTCCAACAAGCCGGGCTGGCCTAATTTCAATTGTTTTAATTTTAATTCGGATTTTAAATATGGGTGTTTTAATTGTCTGGGCCAAAACTATTTAATTTATTTTAAACTGTTTTTAAATTCTGTATTTTCTGTATTTTATTTTGGCTGTTCACCGCCCTGAGTCCTTCGGGAGAAGGGTGGTATATAAACCCAAATATAAATAAATAAATAAATAAATAGTTGGCTACAAAACTGTCCATATTGGAATGGATTATTGAATATACATAAGTCTTGAGTCAGTTTCAGGTCTTCAGACATCAAGAAAATTGATTCTGTAAAAAATTCATCTGAGCCCCGCTCCTCTACACACTTTCTTCTCATTGCATTCTGTATGGTATAATATCTTTAGCTTTGGTTGTTGTTGCTGTCCATTGTGATCAACAGATCAATAAACTAAATAGTAAAATTGCCTAAAAGTATTGAAATAACTCTTCAAATTATACTTTAACTGATTAATTTTGCCACCTTGTATGGAAAGTGTTGATCCATCTGATCGTTTAAAATACAGAACCATATTCACCTTTTGATGTTTGGGGCCCAGAGCAATTGCAACAATTCACACACACACACACACACACACACACACCTCTCTTTTTAAAAAGAGATCAGATCAGTTCACATAGTGCAAAGCATTAGGCAAAGAGGAAAACAGTATATAAAATATTGGCATTTCAACAAAGACAAATTATTCCTCTAGAGCAGAATAGTTGGTACATTCCTTAGCAGCATATCATCTGTCCAAAAACAGGTGTGAAACAACTGAAGGATATTGACTTTATTTCTGCACAGTGTGTATAAAATTGGCTATATTAGTTTATTTTAATTAAATGTGACATTAAAATTGTACTGTATTTGAAAAAAAAGTTTCTACAAAATAAAGAGATTTGAAAAGATACAAAAAATAGTTTCCTGAGTAGGAAGAGGAATTATTAATGTCTAGATATGTTGAAATCTTGCTTCATTGACTAAAAGTCAAATTCCTAAACAAGCAGAAGCTAACACTTGCTTTAATCTGAAATAGGAAGTGCTGGATTTCGTTGAAAAGTAATTCAGAGCAAAATCATAACAATAAAAAATATGACATAGGTACATTTCATATTTCATGAAGGAGTATAATTAAAATTTTAGAACTACAGTAAAAGCTGGATTTAACTTCAGAAAGTTAAGTTAGAAAAATCCTTTGCTTAGTATGATATAAATAGAAATAAGCATCTTATATTCAAGCATAATATGTCCATCACAGAAGCATTTAATTAATCTCTTCAGGATAAATTTAAGCAAAACATATTTTTCTCTATATAATTAAGTTGAGAAAGTCAACCTGTAATAGAGAAAGAACTGGATAGGTCTAGCATATGCTTTTAGTTTTGAAAAGCTTGTGCTACTTCCAGTTGTGCTATTATATCTCCACTTGGTGGGAAGAGCAACAGGAAAGGATTGTACCTCCGCTTCCTGCTTACAACCATTCCAGAACCACCATCTAAACCAGTAAACTCAGATGGGCCTTACCTTAGCATGATGCCACAGATTATTTTTACATTCTCAATGGAGTAACCAAAAATGAAGTACGGTAGTAATATATAAGAATACATGGTTTGAGGGGATCCTTGTCATTTTTTTCTTTCAGACTCTCCTCCCCAAGAAGTGCCTTAATCTATTTAAGTGCCACTCTCCTAAGTATTCTGCCAATTTTTCCCCACTTTTCCTCCCTTTGCTTATTGCCATCTCCTTTCCCAAGCTTCTGATAACTTAGTTCCTGCCACCACTCCCAATTTACAATCAACAAGGAGAAACAGTCTTTCCCACTCTCTCCTCATTTTAAAGGACTTGATTGGGTAAATAGTGATGTACTACAAAGCCCTTGCTGCTGAAGTTTCATCCACATCCACCTGCTCCTTTCTTCTGAAGTGTGGGAACATGTTACATGGAATCCAAAAGGAAATGAAAATGTTGAGGTTGACAGCTTGGCAAGAAAGATTTCAATGCATCCTCACTCAACTAATGGATTTAAGAGGGGAGGAGGGTTTGTATTAGTCTAGGAATAACTGTTTCTTAACCTTGGAAACTCTACAACATGTAGACTTTAGCTCCCAGAATTTTGCAGCCAACATGCTAGCTGGGGAATTCTGGGAGTTGAAATCCATGCATTTTATAGTTGTCAAGGATAAGACACACACCAGTCTAGGTATCCAAATCCCCGGCAACTACCAGTTTGGTAGTTCTTTGAAGTATCTTGGATTTACACCTTAATACTCTTTATTTCAAAACTTCACTGAGCCAATAGTTGTCTCCAAGAAATATCAATAATTGTTTCTGAGATGTCTATTAGTTTCTCTATGGATAACAATGGATAACAAAGTTAATGACGGGGTTGGCTGTTGCTGAAAAGGACATAAAGCACACAATTTAATGTTTTTTATTTATATCGTTTATTCACTCACAGTGAATTATGTCTATCTCCAAACTTTGAAATAAATTCTGTTCTTTCTTTGGACATTGCTTTGATAAATGTGTTTACTTACCACCTAAAGTTATAACACAGTTTCTTTAGTTTCCTGCATTATACTGAGTGATAACGATCATTGGAGTATATTAGCCATGGCGTATTGTTGACTATTTTGTGAGTCTAGTCATGGTGCACATTGTTTGTTTTGTTGAATAAACAAAAATGACTAAGCCAAATGAACCACTTTATAGTTCAAGATGTGTGAATCAAGCCAACTAATTGTTTTTCTTATGAAGGAGGGTATGTTGGTCAAATTACCAGAATAATTTCTCTTAAAACTACACCTATATTAAGATAATGACTTTATTAAGTTACCTAAAAGCTTACAAAATAATGGGCAAGAACTCTTCCACAGACATAATTAAAAGTCCAGTAAAGTAGGAGGCAGAAAAAATGTGGTTGCTTGTTTAAGCTGTGCCTTCGTTAGATTAATCTGTCACTCCGGGTAAGCCTATAATAATCACTAGTGCACATTAGAATGTCCTTGATGCAGAGTTGGTGTCAGGCTTCCTCAAAACTTCCTGAGAAAAAGAAAAAAGTAAATACTTACTGCACTTACCCACATGTCTATGTGCTACAGGAAGATGAAGAGTAATCTGGTGTAGACTTAATAACATTCACATTTTTTCTTTGACATTTAATTTGCCTGATGAAAAACTGAATCTGCTTAGGAAGAAATACCTGTTTTGATGGTGTGGTTTAAGTATAAGTCTATTTATGCATACACATGGCAAAGGAATGATTGTGTTTATTCTTTATAATGAAAAAAATAATAATGAGAGATACAAGGTTCCTTTATCAAGGTGATGTTCTGAATATAAGACAGACCATTGTTAAATAGTGTCAAAAGTGGATCTTTGAGAAAAAGAGAGAGATAAAAAAGTAAAAGAAACTAGTGGTAAACTAGAATAACTACAAGGAAGTTGTAGGAAGAGAAACAAGTCCTGTATAAAAGATTAATTTCCCAACAGAATTGACTGACAACAAGGAAAGAGGATGTAGAAGCCCCCTGGAACAAAGTGAAAATATTATATTACAAGTTCCACAAAAGAGTGCATGGTTATGTTAATGGAGAATGTGGAAAAGTGTGTTTGGAATGATAAAATGAGAAAAATGTGAAGATAAAAAATGTGTGTAAGAGAATTATTGCTACAAAAAATGAAGATAAAATGTTGCAGAATGAGTATAGGGGTAGAAAAACAATTCGGAAAAATGTTGCCATAGGACCTAGAGAGGGTAAAAGAAGCAAAGAAAATGCTAAAGGCCTTTTGATGAATTTTTTTTTAGAAAGGTTTTGGAAGGGGATGAAAAAGGTTAAACACAAAGACTCTAACACATGGTGTCATGTTGCTGTCACGGGACATATCACAACATTTTTTCCCTTCACAAAGCTGGGATGGGTGTGGCCTGCATGTGACACGTCTGGCCCACGGGCCGCCAGTTTGATAATCCTGCTCTAGCAGAATGAACAGAGAACCTGTGTGGTATAGTGGTTAAGACATTTGCCTAAGACTAGGGAGACAAAGGTTCGGATATATTCTTACCTATAAAAGCTTAGTATGTCACTTGGATCCATTCACCTTTTTCAGTTCAATCAACTTAGGTTGGAGAAGGTCTCAGCTGCTGGAGCTGCTGGAGGAGAGGAACAGTATAAAACTAGCAAACAAAACATCAAAACTGAAATAGTTTAGAATAAAACTGAACTGACAGAATGTTGGAAAGAATATTTCAGAGATTTTTATGGGAATTATGATATGTTGAAGGGTGATTGTTGAAGGGTGTAAAAAAATTGGGACAAATGATAGGTAACCTACAAAATGTTAACTTATGGTTGTCCTTTGCTCTTTAGCAGGTCACTAAAAATACAGTATATGAACATGAGAAAAACATTATTGTATGTAGATCTATTTATAAAAAAACAGTGATAAATCAATTGGCTTGAAAGGCAAACATTTGTTGCCTTAATGGAGTTGAAGGTTGGTTGCTAAATGTAGCAAAAATATACAATGTAAAACTGCATGAGAATAAATGGAACATTTAGCAAATGGTTTAATACTGGCACAGAGTCAGGCAAGGAGATTTTTATGGATAAATATATAATAAATGCTTTGTGATGGTGTTAGAGATTGGAGACATGAGTACTTTTGTATGCAGACGTTGCCGTGTTCTTAGCTGAAAGGCCAAAGGATTTATAAGAATTATAAGTTTGTATGACACAACAAATAGTATGGATCTGCAAATTAATGTATCAAATCTAGCAGTGACTGTTCATCACTGACTATGAGGGCTTTAGGGTGAAAGGCAAAGCTAAGGCATTACTCTGTGTCGTTCCTTTGCCTATCACTCTGTCTGCTCTTTGTCTAAGAAATTTCTAATTTGAATTTACTTCCTTCTGCCTTTCTTTCCAAGCAGACATGCATAAAAGATATGCTTTTGGATTCTGCTCCTGAAAAGATGTAGCTAGCTACTGTATGTATTGGGCTTTGTCTAGTCCTATGATCTATTTCCTGAAAAAAAAATAACACCTTATTTTTATTATTGTTATAAAACCTGCTTCTATAACTCTTGCTCAGATTAGATTCCCACTCTCAGAAACACATGCAGAGAGTGTATTGACCTTTGACATCAAATACCAAGATAGTGGCATTTTCACTGTGTTTGACAGTGAAAATAGAGAGAATAGTTCCAAATTAAAATATAAGTGGTAAAAAACTAAAACAAGAGATTATTCTTTTCTATCTTGGTAGAATGTTTACTGAAGATGGAAAAATTGATAGAGAAATGTTAAGCCATGCAAATACTGATAACAAGATACTAGGTACTATATGTTCTATTGTGAGTTATGAACATTTGTTAAAAGAAGGTCAAATGAGAGCCAGCTTGGTCCAGTGGTTAAGGCACCGGGTGAGGAAACAGGGACTGTGACTTCTATTCCTGCCATAGGCATGAAAGCCACCTTCACTGAAAGGCAGTGAAGGCATGATAGTATATAAAGCAGGGATGAAATCCAGCAGGTTCTGACAGGTTCTGGAGAACCGGTAGCGGAAATTTTGAGTAGTTCGGAGAACCAGTAAATACCACCTCTGGCTGGTGCCCTGAGTGGGGTGGGAATGGAGATTTTGCAGTATCCTTCCCCTGCCACGCCCACCAAGCCACACCATGCCCACCAAACCATGCCCACAGAACCGGTAGTAAAAAAATTTGAATTTCACCACTGGTATAAAGAATGGTATGAGTATAAGCTCCAGATCTTTCTTTCTTGCCTCTAATTCCTTTTGCTTATTGTTTTTGTTTGTACTTTGCATAATACTGGTTGCTCTAAAACTAAATATCAATACAGTATGTATTATATAAACCTGATAAGAATTCCTGGGAATTTTAAATATATCAGACTCCCTGAATGTCAGTTCTTCTAACAAACATATTCATATGGATTTTAGATCCCCCCGCCCCCACTCAGTACAACTACTGATTTCTTAAGCCTTTGAAGACAATAAAAATCATTAGCTAGAACACTACAGTTTATGATTAAATTTACTATAAATTAGTTCCAATGTGGATGCACTTAATTGTACATTATTTCATTTACTATTTCAAGAAGCGTTTACTGACTGGGAGCTGTGGTGGTGCAGTGATTGGAATGCAGTATTGCAGGGTGACTTGGTCCGCAGCAAGCAGTTCAATCCTAACCAGCTCAAGGTTGACTCAGCCTTCCATCCTTCCAAGGTCGGTAAAATGAAGACCCAGATTGTTGGGGCAATATGCTGACTCTATAAACCACTTAGACAGGTCTGTAAATCACTATGAAGTGATATATACAGTAAGCCTAAGTGCTATTGCTATATTAAACAGAGAAAAGAAGCAACATCAGGGTTGAAATTCTGCTGGTTCTATCTGGCACAGTCGAACCAGTAGCGGCGGCTGCAGAAGGCTCCGCCCATCCACGTGGACATCATGACATCACTTTTTTGTGACGATTTTAAGCCTCTGCGTGTACTGCGTGCACATTTGCGAACTGGTAGGGAAGGTAAATTAATTTCACCCCTGAGCAACACAGTGTATGAGGCTATCTTGGGCTTCCCTCCACCTTTTGATGTTTAATTATTAACTGTAATTTTTAACCCTAATTTAATTTTTAATGTTAATGTGATTTTTTATATATTGTTTTATTTATTGGTTACAATCGCAACCAGCCTGCCTTCCATTGAAGATCTGCATACTGCACAAACCTGAAAGAGGGATGAGAAAATATCTATACTCCCCTCACATCCTGGACATAATCTATTTCAACTTCTCCCGTCAGGATGCTGCTATAGAGCATTGCATGCCAAAACAACCAGACAAAGATAGTTCCCCCCCCCCATGCCATCACTCTGCTGAATTCCCACAGCACTGTCTTATTTCTCATTTTTTCTCATCTTCTCATCTTTCCTACTATCTTCTCCTATTGGTTTCTGATGATTTATCAATTGTTGTTTGTAACTTACGATTAATTATTGTAACTATGATTATGACCTATGACCTATTACTTGCTGTTTATACGTACACTGTGAGCTTATGCATCGGAGACAAATTCCTCATGTGTCAAATCATGCTTGGCCAATAAAGTGTTCTATTCTGTTCGGTTCGTTTCGTTTCGTTTCGGTTCGGTTCGTTTCGGTTCGGTTTGGTTCCATTCTACTGTGTATTATATTGTACACCACCCAGAGCCCCTTTTTGAGGGAGATGGGTGGTTTAGAAATATGAAATATAAATAAATAATAAATATATTACTGTCAAAGAAGCTAGAGAAAAGGATAAGGCTATTGCCGTTCTTTTTTAAAATAAAAAAATCTAGAATCCCTAAAGGAGGCAAGCTAGTACTTAAGCCAGGACTGGTAGTTAAATATATAACTAAATGCAAGCTGTCTATATAAAGCATCATATCCATTCCTATGAGACCCAATTCGTTAACGATGCCTAAATAAAGGAGTGAAAGAAAATATTACCATATTTATCCATAACCAATTAAATCATGCATGGTTTACTCAATCAACCTGATTTTCTGAAGCTTGCATAACACACCGAACCATTAACCCACCATACAAGCTAAAAATCCATTGTCTAGTCAATGATTCGGTGTGCCAGATAAATATAGCTAATGAGCAAAATGGTTGCGGAAACAATTAAGAGAAATGTTTCCCTCCTTATGCATCCTTAGGTGGGATTTTTTAAAAAAATGATTCCTTAGCTACTTCTTCCACAAGAGGTATTACATTGTTCTCTGAAAGGCAGAAATTCCAATTCCATCACCACAGAGCATGGTGGAATAGCGATGAGTCACAGCTGACTGTTTAAATGGTGAACCAGCCTTGACCGGAATCATAGGCAGGAAAGGCACAGCTGTGTTGCGGAGTTGCCTCTGGCCATCACCCAGGCTTTGTAAATAGGGCTGCCTCCCTTTTCAAATAAATGAACCACCTACAGATGGAGGAGGCAAAAAACAGGGCTAACCCTGCCACTGAGGACAAAGCGCAGAAAGTGGTTTGTCGAGCATATGAGTTTATTTTAATCCAAAATTGGAATTAAAATTAAACTAGCAATTTATTGTTTGGTTTCAAACTGAGTAGACAAAGAAGCCCTCTTTCATTCTTATAAATTATCTGTTATCCAGCCATAGGTCCCCAGGGGAGATATATTGCCTGACCTGTTTTTGTCGCATGCTATCTTGCACATTAGCATTTTCTAAATATATTGTGGCAGTTGATTTATTCTGTCCATAGCTCCAGGAATCGCATCCAGACATCACTGGAGTGGCTTGATTATATGAAAATAATGAATTATTATTATATTTTCGGGAAAAAAAACCCCTTTACCCTTTTAAAGGCATATAGTAGGAATCATGCACACATTGTCCTTGTAAAAATTTTTGGGGGAAAGCATATTAATCAGGATGCTGGAAGATATTTTAATTACAAATATATTGTTCATAGTGAATATCTTCACTAAATCGCTATTAAACAACAGCAAAACTATCTTAAAGGATGGATGCTGTAGTGCTTCATTTTGTGCAGAAGTAATCTCGAATGGTTAAATTAATCTTAGGTTTTGTAATAATGCCCTTAAGAAGAGCTAAATGGTGCTTAGCCACAGAGTTCACTTCATCTTCCTCTTGGAAATTGTTTTGGCAGAAAAAGTGAACCTGCTGGCTACTAAAGAGTTATTAGGAAAGAAGAAACACATGCTATACAGTAAGGCATATTCTGTATATCTCAATGTTCTTCCTGTACAATTTTGCTTTCACTTAAGCATTCTTTATGTCAAAAGAAACAGAAGTGGGAGACTAGCTTATGCATGTTCTTGAATTCTGGGGGTGCATTAATGCAGTCCTAATACAAATTCTCTCTTTTTTTACAGGTTTTGTTTTTTAAACATGGGATCTAATTGTCTTCTCTAGGAATGGGAAAACTGTGGGTCTCCTGACATTGAAGTACAGTGTATGAACTTCATCACTGGATTTCCAGATGAATTTCCTCAAAATCAGAAATTCAATAATGTTGGGAAGGTTTTCAGTTCTCCACCCTGATATTCAAGGACACATACAGGTCCTCGACTTATGACCACAATTGAGCCTAAAATTTCTGTTGCTGGGTGAGACATTTGTTAAGTGAGTTTTGCCCCATTTTACGACCTTTCTCACCAGTTATTAAGTGAATCACTGCAGGTGTTCAGTTAGTAACATGGTTGTTAAGTCAGTCTGGCTTCCCCATTGACTTTGCTTGTCAGAAGGTTGCAAAAGGGAGTCACATGACCCCAGGACATCATAAATATGAACCAGTTGCCAAGTGTCTGAATTTTGACTACATGACCATGGGGAATGGTGCAACGTCGTCAGTGTGAAAAACAGTCATAAGTCACTTTTTTCAGTGCCATTGTAATTTTGAACGGTCACTAAATGAACTGTTGTAAGTCAAGGACTACCTGTACTTTAGGATGTGTCAATTTCCTCATTAAATACCTGTTCACTAGCCTAGGATCTTTGCCCTTTTGAAGAGTGTCTCAGAGTAAAGCTTGAAATTGGGTTAATTATGTGAAGGCAATTAACATGCATCATTTTCTGTTACGTAAACAGCATCGGCAGGGCTGGCTGAACAGCCTAATGATGCATAACCCTTCCTGTGTCCCATTCTGTTTGCGTTTCAAGGGAAGCGTCCATTGACGCCATTGGAAATTCTTGAAATACACAGCAGCTTCAGAGAGACAAAGCAGTTTGAGAGAGAAGGTTTTTGTCTGGATGTCACTAGGAAAGGATTATATTTTCTCTCCCAGAGGTCCTGTGGTTTTATTTGCATTAGTAGAAAACATAATCACATAATTAATATTCCATCATCTGTAGTTGTACCATTTACTCAAAATGTAGGGGAGCTTGTGTTTAATCTATCTTGATGTAGTTCTAAGGGACATTTCCATTTTCTCCCTACAATAACCATCCCATGCTGCAGGCTGAGCTAAAAATGGGAGCAAGCTTTCCTTGATCAAATGTAGACCCTAACCATTTTCGATGGGAGAGAAAATTTAAAAACTCTTCTGTTGCTACCTTTCATCTAAGGCACATCTCTCAGGGAGCAAAATACGTCATCTGTCTAAAGGTTCTGGTTACTAATTTGTTCCTCTGATCCCTATTAGAGTAAAGGATAGGAGTTTTTGAAGCAAACAGATGCTGCTTTTGATAATGAACAAAACCGTTGCAGATCCATCATTTCTGAAACACAATGATCAGCCCCACAGGTACACATTTCTTAACTGAAAGTGGGTGTTGCATATTTGTCCCTGCGTAACTCTAATTAAAGATGCCATGTTCACTTATTTTTATAACAAGGAATGGCTAGATTCGTATCGCAGGCTTTTTCAAGGAACTCAAGGTGGTTTCTAAGGGGAATTTCCATTTTATCCCAACAGTAACCATCCCATGCTGTTGGCTGGGCTAAAAAAGGTATGTCAGTGGGTTTACATTACTGAAGCCTGGTTTAAACTTAAATCTCTTCATTCCTAGATCATCATCACATCAGAGGTGGGTTTCAGCAGGTTCTGACCAGTTCTGGAGAACCAGTAGCAGAAATTTTGAGTAGTTTGGAGAAC
>JANHZT010008194.1:130221-145261 GCA_032468215.1 Stegonotus admiraltiensis | reverse complement strand
AATAAGCCCAATCGGGCTTTTGAGCACATGGCAATAAGGCCAAGCGCTTATTTCAGGGTTCTAAAAAATATAAGACAGGGTCTTATTTTTGGGGAAACATGGTAGTAATCTAATATAAGACATAAATATTATGGAGCTGATAGGAAACAATAACCATGATATCAGCAATCCACATTATTCATGGGTTCCATACTTGCAAATTTGCAAAAATGGTTGTGTACCCCCAAAAACAGTACCTGTGACCTTTTCACACTAGAATGGCAAGACATTGGAATCAACCGAGCACACATACCCAGGTGAGGTTTCAGCATTTGCTAATTTGGTACTTGTGGCAGTGGAAATTTTCTCTCAGATAATAAGAGAAATAAGTTTGCACTGACATTTTTCAGGGAGGAAATCCTGACTCTGTTCTGCCCAAATTGGTGAAATGGAGATAAAAAGACAATTCAAGCACACAGAGAAACTAGGCTTGTGGAAGGAAAATCACATGGCTTTTGTAAGATAATTTTTTGACTTACCAGCCTTGCAGTTATTAGAAAGCATTGACAAGAATATGGATAGAACTGACCTTCTCAATCTACAGCCTTGGATTTTCCAAAAGCTTTTGGCAAAGTTCCTTATCACAGACTCTTGTGTAAACTGCTCTGTGTAGAATCCATTTAAATAGCAGCTGTGGGGGACTACAAGGAGAGATGAATACGTCTCCATTTTTTAAAAAAAAAACTTTTTATTTCACCTTTATTATTTTTATAAATAACTCAAGGTGGTGGGCATACCACCCACAGTCACTTAGTTGAGTTGGGTGACTATAGAAATTGAATAAATAAATTACCCCCTTTTAGAGAAGAATTCACTACCCCCAGGATCCAACTGCATGTCACTTCCAGAGAAACTTTGGTTAGCCAGGAAGGACATGGAACCTATATGAAGGTAGCTGATGAATGAAGGTGAATATATGTGTCCCAGGATAATAGTGCAGGATCCAATCTGGGTCGGTGAAAGGGACCAGCAGTTTTGTCTTCTGAGTTTTTGGACTCATACTGGAGCCCATCTTTAGGGAACTTCTATCTAGAGAGAAGATGGAATCCGGTACAAAAGCTCAGAAGACAAAACTGCTAGTCCCTGTGACCGACCCAGATTGGATCCTAAGGTAGATGAGCTTACAATTCAAAAATCCTGTCTACTTCCATGAAGCCCTAAAGAGAATCAAACTGCTTCCAAGCAGTCTAGGTACATGGAGCCTAAGTTACTTCCATGGGAATTTGCCTTGAAGCTATAATACAATTTAGAATTAATTTAGAATTAGAATTAATTTTATTTATATACCGCCCTTCTCCCGAAGGACCCAGGGCGGTGAACAGCCAAATTTAAGGCAGATCTGAACAACTTTATTTGACAGCTGCCTATCTCTGGCTCCACATTCCCCAGGTCACCTTAAACAGTGATTTACAAATATCACAGAGAGAAAGTGATCAGTGGTGGGATTCAAAATTAGAATTAATTTAGAATTAGAATTAATTTTATTTATATACCGCCCTTCTCCCGAAGGACCCAGGGCAGTGAACAGCCAATTTAAGGCAGATCTGAACAACTTTATTTGACAGCTACCTATCTCTGGCTCCACATTCCCCAGGTCACCTTAAACAGTGATTTACAAATATCACAGAGAGAAAGTGATCAGTGGTGGGATTCAAAATTTTTTACTACCGGTTCTGTGGGCGTGGCTTGGTAGGTGTGGCATGGCTTGGTGGGCATGGCTTGGTGGGTGAGGCAGGGGAAGGATACTTTAAATCCCCATTCCCACCCCATTCCAGGGAAAGGATACTGCAAAATCCCCATTTCTTCCCGATTAGCTGGGACTCAGGAGGCAGAGAATAGATGGGAGCGGGGCCAGTCAGAGGTGGCATTTCCCAAACTACTCAAAATTTCCACTACTGGTTCTCCAGAACCTGCTGAATACCACCTCTGTAAATGATTCAGCCATGAATTGTGATTGAGTGACCACAGTTTTTAGGGAATGTACAGCCTTCTCTTATTTGGAGGATATGGGTTGGATAGTACCAGGTTAGAATTTCCAAATTAAAATCAGCAGAGCTGAGTGTGATCATTGGAAAATTCAGATAGAAGTAGAAGTAATGATAATTGCTTCTTTTTTGTTCTTTAGCTGAGACTAGCATATAACTGAGCTGGGCTTGCAAGACTGATAATGGTGTAAGCAGGGATGTGGCAGACAGAAAAAAAACTCCCCTCAGATCTAGACCTCCTAGATCATTGGAATGCATGTCACTCAGACACACCATGCTTTGTAAGTCAAGTGTGTTCTCTAGGTTCTTATAATGCCTTGAATGCTGCTCACAGTCTAAAAATAGTCAGCTGACCTCCAAAACATACAAAGACAAACTGGGTCTTATCGAGCCATTCCCTTCCAAGCCAGCTTCTCAGTCTGTCATCCTGCCACTTCTGTAGCGACAGCAGACTCCTAACAGTTTTTCTTCCCTGTCCCGTCATTATTTTTCATTATATTCTTGCCTTTAGTCTGTTGAGTTTTGGCCCGGTTAGTTCCTGACCATCAATCCATCTTCCTCTGCAGCTGCTTGGCTTTGGAGAACTGGATTTCAAGCATAAAATTAAACTTCTTGTGTGATAGGGAAGCCTTATTTGTCTCACTATGACTCATTATTGACTTTTTCTTCCTCTGCTCAAAATGACCAGTGGGTGGGGTCCTACAGGGAAACACTGCCAATTACTCACAAAGCAGCATGTGAATTGATGAGCTGTGTCTGAGCTCAGCTATCTGGCTGGGTAGTGCATTTATAATGTGCAGTGTTTGAAAATAAATATTGTTGCTAACTTCCATCCTTCTTCTCATCCAAATAAGCCGTGTATCTGGAGCAGAGGATAAGAAAACACTGGAATAGTTACTTTCTGGCCAGGTGGCATTCCTAATGGGAATGTTACAATCAAGGAATAATGAAAAGAAGAGCTGTCAACCATTTGCTAGAAATAAATCTATTCCATAAACATTGATCTATAAGCAGAGAACTGAATCCTTCTAATCCACATAATAAACAGATAAATTTTTGGCTCAGATTAAACCTATTTTCTCTTGCTGCAGTTCCTTGTGCTGTTTGTTATTTCTTATTCAAAACAATTAGCATTTGAACACTTGATCTTTTCCTTATACTAGCAATCTTTGTGGACTTCGTGTCATTAAAAATAAATTTCCTGTCCAAATTTACAACATTTCAGATCCATAGATTCCCTAAACACGACTTAAAGCAAAAGCAGCAAAATATAAATCACACAAGCTATATGTCAAACATGTTTAAATAAATTGCACAAGTGATTTCCCCAGTCTGAACGTTTTTGATGTGTTCAGAATAAGTTGCAAGACTGCTCTGACATCTACATAATAAGATCCATTTATAATCAAATGCGGAACTTGAAACAAAGTACCATTGTGTCGGTAGAACTAATTGGATATAAATTAAAACAAAGAGAGACATCTGCCATACTACTACTTGCCAATAAAAACAAATACAGCAATGTAAAACAATAGTTCATATTTAACTTGAGAAATCAGATAATAATAATAAATATATTGTCCATATTAACTAAGGGAAAGAAGTATAACACAATTGGACTTGCAAGGCTGATGGCACCCTCACCAGGTACACCAAACCAGGAAATCAGCTCGTAAAAAGGCTAACTCTTCTTTCATTGTGAATGGCTACTGTATGATAACAGACTTTTGCAAGTCTGATTGTATTTCACCTGTTTCCTCCTTTTTATACTCATGTGAATTAGAGAGGTGCCTGTCTCAGTCTCTTCTGCCATTCTGTATTGTTGTGGATATGTTTTTTCCCCTCATTGCTTTGGTAACTTGCATATCTCCATCAATGTCACCTTCCTTACTCTCTACATTCATGCCATTGTTATTTTTTATTAGATTACTGTAATTTGCTGTACCTGATTCTGCCTTTGAAGACCTCCCAGGAATTTCAGCTGGTCCAAAATATAGCAGCACACACACTTAGTGGTCAGTTGCAGTATTGTCATATTATAGCTTTGCTGCACTAGCTGCATTGTTTACCTGTAAAACCCTATATAGCTTGGAACCTGAATATCTTAGTTATTCCTCAGTAGTGCCTGCCTATCTTGTCCAAACCATTACGGAATGCTTGCTATGGGTCTCCACATAGAAGGAGGTGTGGTGGAAGATGCCATCTATATAGTGGCTCTGTTTTTCTGAATTAGCTTGTTCTCTGAAGTGTAGATGGCTCCTCTATTCAGTGCCTTCCAGAAGCTGATGAAAATGTGGCTTTTCCTTAGGATCTTTGGAGATGAATTATGTATAGACATGCCATTTTTATAACTCTATATAATTTTAGTGTCTTATGTTTAGTTCCTATTTTAATCAATTTCATTCTGTCTTTGCATCCTGTTTATATTTTATAAATTTTATAAGCTGCTGTTAGTTTCAGGTAGTTAGGATGAGTTTAACAAATATAAATAAATATTGCATATTTTAAATTTTGGAATATCAATATTTGTTCATTCCAGGTCATGTTCTGGTTTCAGCGGACTGAGTGACAAAGAAGTGAAGATTAGGTCTCTTGTGTTGCTTTGCTGACATCTAGTGGCTGTCCAGATTTTTGTAGTTCAGATATGTCATATCTAAATAGACAGGAAAACAATTAGAATGTAAAGTTGCTGGTTTTCCTAGATAAGAAGTTTTTTCCCATTTGTAATGCATTGAAAAGATAATTGGCGGGGTAGCAAGGGGATCTCGCTACAAATGTTCTTTTCAAAAGAAACAATTGGATCAAGTCAAAGAGAATGATTGAATTAGAGGAACATAGGAAAGTATGTTTTTCTGGGGGTGGTTGGAGGAAAGGAATTAATACAGGGTCTTTAAAAGAGTATGATATAGATCAGGAGTGAGTTCCACTTACCTTTACCTTTGCTACTGGTTCACAATGGGAGGGTGCTCGCACGTGCACGTGGCACTTTCGCACATGCACAGAAGCTTCTGCGCATGCGCAGATCGTCCTGTCAGGTTTACGAAGTTGCCCAAATAAACTGCATTTCAAACGAATAGTCTTTGATAAAAATCATACATTTATTAGGCACAACCTTCAAACTCTGACGCAGTCGGAGCCAACACTGACTTCCTGGGTCAAAACCTCCCCTTCCTTTCCCCACTCCTCTGCGTCCCATTGGCCATCTTCCAAGTCACTCTGCCTGTAATCTACTCTCTCAGCCTGAAGGAATTCCCCCCCCATCTCCTAGGAGACAGTTCCTCCAGGGAAAATAAGTAGGTGAAAAGTCAGATGTCCTCTTGGCAGATGCCCAGCTTTCTCGTGGAATCTTCTCTCTCCTCCTCTTTATGTCAGCACTGAAATGAATGCAGCTTGAAGTGCTGACACGTCCATAATGACATCCGGGTGGGTGGGCAGAGCCTCCTGCCACAGGTACTACCAGTTTGCAAGATCCGGACCGAACTGGTAGCAACCCACCACTGATATAGATATCCAGGAAAAATATGAACATGACATAAAACAAGTGGCATGAAAAATCTAAACAACGAAATATCTTGGTATATGGACTAATCTAATTTTCTTATACAGTTAGGTAGAGGATTTAGTACTTAGAACAAACAAGAATGTTCTATCAGAAGTGACAGTATTGAATCATTGTGTGTATCCTGTCAAGAATTACGCAACAAGCGGGCAGAACATCTGATTGGAAATACTGGAATATTTATGGAAAACAGCAATCAGTAAAAGATTAAGCAAGGCAAGAAATGTTAGAAAAGTATCCAAAGGGAGGGTAAAATTACTGAGTTGCAAATAACAGTAGAAAGGCAGGCAAAGAATTACAAGGTATTTGGAAGAAAGGGTAAAATTAATCAAATTCTATAGACCTATTCTTAATTAGATATTACAGTTGATTTCTCTTTTATACAGTATCCAAAAATAATAATTATGCTCTTCAATTATATATATTTTTTAAAAAGATTGTTGCCTTCAGTGTGCAAATTTAATAAACCACACATTTAACTGCTTTTAAAGCAATCGTCACTCAGAACGCTGAGTCAGCTTGTCGCAAAGATGCATCAGAGGAATAATTCCGTTATGTTTATTGTTTATTTATGATGTGCATAAAAGTATTGAGTCTGCACAAAGATGAAAAAGAAAACAGACAGGTCCTGACCTTGTAAGCTTATATTCTAATTAAATACATGTCATATTAGCAAGGAGTGGGGGTGGGGAGAGAAATCAATCAAGAACAGTCTGACTGAAGAGATGTGTGTAGATATTAAATTAAAAGTGACAGCAGCAGACACATTTTTTATTCACATGTCTACACAGTTTATCTATAAAGCAGGCAGCAGAGTGACAAAAGAACACACTAATGTCAAGCTTCAGCCAATCTCAGAAATTTTGTAGAATGAACTTCATAACAGGGAAACAAACTATAAAGGCTAAGCAAATAATTTGGCCAGAAACTGGAAATCAGACACACAATGGAGTAGGTTATTCTGTCTAGGAAATTATGCATCAAAATGTTGTGGAATATTGGGTTGAACAGATTTCCTTTGTAGAGGTTTAGGCATATATTTGGCCCTTAATTCCCCTCTTCCCAAGATAGAAAAAAATCTCCTCAATTTTGGGGCAGATTTGGAAAAAAAGGCACCTATTTTGTTACTTTAAAAACAAAAACTCTAGATATTTTGGTTCCACCAATTCTAGAATACCATGTGAGGCTACAAAAGAGGCATTGGGACCAAGCCATGGTTCAGAGCAATCCATGGTTTAGAGCAATATTTCTCAATCTCAGGGTTGTTGGGGTTTGGGGAGTTGAAAACCACCCATCTTAAAATTGCTGAGATTGAGAAACACTCATCTAGAGGGTCCTGACTAGTGGTGATGGTTGTTTATGATGCTTATAGAATTATTATTTTAAATTTGTTATGGCAGCCCACTTCAGCAGACTCTGAGTGGAGACAAGACAGAGAAGCTAGGTCAACTTGGATACTAAAAAGTACCTTGATACAGAGAAACAAATATTGGGCCTTGTTGATTCTGACATTTAAACTCTAAAATATTGAGAGCCCAATAAGACACGATAGGAAGGGGAGAGAAAAAGTTTAATTCTTGTAAACAAATCAGACTTTCCACTTACACAAGAGCTGAATAGTTTGGTGAATAAACAAGCACCATTACCCACTTAAGTAGGGTCTGGAATATGCCAAAGGAAGAAACTGGATGTTGGGTGAATGTGTTTCCTGCTGCAAAGAAGCTTGAAGATGAAAAATAGAATCTTAAATGTAACTAAAAGATAGGTATCCATTGAGGAGGATTTCGAGGAGCATGTTGAAAAGAAGAAAAACATTTTTGTAGTGCTCACTCATCTCCAAATGCAGTTTGGCCTTAGTGATTAACTGTATACAAAGGCAGCATTTCAGATCAACTCCAAATCTTTTAACAGAAAAATAAAACTAGAACAGCAGCAACAAGGCCTCAAGAATAAGTATGTTTTGACAGAAAAGGGCACTTTGCCCTTTCGATTCAACCCCTACTCCCTGTTTTTGTCAATCCAATTCACTTTGCCTCACTATAAACAGCCTTTGCTGTCTTTGAAATTCCATCATTTGCACTACTTGCTTCAATGGTTTTTCACTTACTGAGTAATTCCATAGGTTTATTGTTCTCTCAGGGAAATATTTCAGGTCAGATTAAACAGGCGTAGTCTGGGACATGCAATAGGTTTTAGATGCCTCTTGTTTCATCTTGAAATGAGATACCAATATCGCCTTTTATATTTACATTTGTATATATTTTCCTGGCTGCAGTTTTTCCTGCTTCCTCAAACTTCCCCAGTTTGTATCCACCCCCCAAGCAGGCTCATCTGATGATGAAAAGTCTGTTGGTTTGCTGAGGGTGACAGTTGTCTCAGTGATTTATACTAGTGCTACAGCTCAGTATGACCTTTTACATCATGATTACTCTAACCACCCCATGCTTAACATTTCAAGATGTGTTGGGGCTGCAAATCCCAGAATTATCAGCCAGAGTGCCCATTTCTAAGATTAGATTAATTATAATTCCTATGCAGATGTTTAGCCCACTCATCTGAGGGCTAAGAGTGGGATTGGGATAATAGTTGAACAGACATTGATTTCTCTTTATCTAACCCTGTGCAAAGTTGACTTTTACACTGAAACCTCTCAGGAATTCAGATATAAGCCTATCGTTCAGATCTATTCTCCACTTCCAGAATCCTCATTAATCAATTACATTTCAGGGTTCTATTCAGGGGTGAAATCCAGCAGGTTCTGACAGGTTCTGGAGAACCAGTAGCGGAACGTTTGAGTAGTTTGGAGAACTGGCAAATACCACCTCTGGCTGGCCCCAGGGTGGGATGGTAATGGAGGTTTTGCAGTATCCTTCCCTTGCTATACCACTAAGCCATGCGCACCAAATCACGCCATACCCACAGAACCAGTAGTAAAAAAATTTGGATTTCACCACTGGCTCCATTCATGTTGCTCACACGAATATAGACATTAGTTTTAAAAAGCATTGAGGCTTCATGTTCAGCCCCACTCCAAAATTACACTGTTATTCACACATCTCCAAATTTCATCATTTTCCTCATCTCCACCCACATTGCTTCTGGAGCCCACTTCATAGTTTACCATTCTGTGAGAGGCATTCAGATTCAGGCAATAAGTTCAAAACTCACGCATCAAAAAATAACAGAGGTCGAAGGAATGACATGACTAAGGAAATTAGTCCTTTGCCCTTTCCTGGCATTTGTTCTATTTGTAAAAAATAATGTGTGAAAAGCCATACGGTGCACTGAGGATATCTAGTGCCAAACAACTCCTGCCAGTAGTAGGATTTTCTGAGCTTTATCAGATCACCTGCTTTTCTTTTCCCAAAGTTATGTTCAAAATGAAATCAGAATTCCTCATGGTTTTTTTTCTTTTTCCAGATGTGTACTGCTATTCCACATAATAATCAGGCACATCTATATCTTCTTTTAGAATGTCTCTTCTCTTTGACTTCTTAGCTAAACTCTAGCTGTAGATTTTCTAGTAGTGTTTTTTCTCAAGTCTTAACCGGAACTGGCTCTGCTTAAATTCTGAAGACAAGCCAACTCAATCTTGAATCTTATTTTAATAGTCTTGAAGTGTATTTTTTATTTTTTATTAATGCAAAAGAAGATTAAAGTCCAACTGAATTCTATGAAATTTATTCCCAGATGCATAGGCAAGAGTTGTGTAATAAATTCAGTGGTCGTAAGTATTTGTCTATTTGTATTCATATCTTTGATATGCCACATAGCGCTTACACAGAATACCATAAAAAGCTTTCACACTTAGGAATAGGATTTTAGAAATAGGGAGGAGGCAACAACACACCCATTGATATAATCATGCTTTTCCCCAGAAGTATTACAAAGAGTTAACATGTTTTTCATGCCAATAAGGGTTTCTTGCTTGGTCATAGATGACATCATCATCTTAAAAATAATTAAAAATACAAAAGCAATACTGTAATCAGACTGTTCTTAACCCCCACATTTTTGGGCAGAGGCCTAAGGAAGCTACAGAAAGTTGCAGGGTTAATTCTATTATGCGTATTTTTTTAAACCAACTTTGCTTCTTATACAGCTTTAGAAGAAAGTTAGATCAGGTTGAAAGCAGCCCTAATTGTATCAATTTATGCATTTTAAGGGGGAAAAAAACCCCTTTTCCTTTTCACTACATATACACTCTGTTGCCATGGCTACTGCTCTGAAAGAAGAAAAGCCTGTCAGATGCAAAATAGGCTTTGGGGCACAGTGAGAACATTCTCTGAGGGTACAGAGAAACCTACTGTTGCATTCCAGGACAGGTTTTACAAATTACACTATTGATTTAACTGTGTGCATGAACAAAAATTTGTTTACTGTATTAATGTTTCCTATTCCTAAAATGAACTCAGGATGTTTTGAAAGAATCTGAGCATTAATTAAGGTTTCCGTCTTGTTTTGTAGAGGATCCTAAGGAATAATATTTTTCATCATTTATAATGGCATTGTAATTGTGGAATATCTGGCCTTCAAGTCCTATTAAGTAGCAAATGAAAGTATTTATCGTCAACACCTCCGTTTTTCATGTTCTATTGTTTCTTATCCTCTTAGCTAAGAATCTAGCTTGCTTTCATGTTGTATTTTGCTCCAAGAATAGCTAGCACAGTGATGGCTAACCTTTTCCGGACCAAGAGTCCAAAGAGTGCATGTGCCCAAATACATGTGAGCGCCCGAACCCCCAAAATGCAATGCACATGCAGGCCCTGTGCATGCGCCCCACCTCGTGCATGCGTGTGTGCCCCCCACATGCACCTGCCCCCCCTGTATGCCTGCATGGCCCTCCCGCACATGCCATGCGCCTCACACATGCGCGGCAGAGACCTGAAGACCAGCTGGCCGTCTAGAGGCATGCACATGTGTGGCAGAGCTGAACTGGGGCAACGGCTCACGTGCCCACAGAGAGGGCACTGCTTGCCACCTCTGACATGCTTGCCATAGGTTCACCATCATGGAGCTAGCATTTCCATTATAACCATTCTTATATTTTCCAGGAAATAGTGATGGGAATATTCCAGTGATGGCTAACCTTTTTGCCATCACGTGCCAGGAGTGTGGGGGTGGGGGTGGTCTCACACGCACATGCCCACACCCATATTAGGCCCATTTTTTTGCTCTCCTCAGCCTTCAGAGCCTTTCTAGGAGTCTGAGGAGGGCAAAAACAGCCTTCCCCACCCCTGTGGAGGCCCTCTGGAGGCTGAAAACGGACCATTTGCCAACTTCCGGTACTACCTCCAGGGTGGTGGGCAAGGCGGTGGGGAAGGCGGTGGGGAAGGCTGTTTTCGCCCTCCCCAGGCTCCTAGAAAGGCTCTAGAAGCTGGGGAGAGAGAGAAATGGGTTTCCCCCCCCCCAGGTCCTTCGGAGACAGGAAACAGCCTTTTCCCCTACTTCTGTTGGGCCCAGAAGGCCCGAAAATGAGCTGGCTGGTGCGCACATGCGCACTGGAGCTGCGTGCCTACTGATATGGCTACGCGTGCCATAGGTTCGCCATCACGGATCTATTCTATTCAACAAATACTGGGATTGTCATTGGACATATTGGCAATTTGTTCTTTGCCAAAGTGGCTCCACAACAAGCCTGGGCTGCCAATATGTCTTTTGGATTCTTAACATCCTTCTTGTACTCCCATCATTAAAGACTTCTCAATATTAGAAAGTGTGGGAGGACAGGCACTGAGGACAAATTGGAGAAGGAAGAAAGAGGTTCAGCAATAGTTCTCCTTTCCCTTATAGTCAGAACCTTGTCATATACTAATGCTCTTAGTTGGGATCCAAACAGTTCAGTTTCATTACTGAAGCTAATATCCAGCTTGAAATGAAAGAACAAAACAAAGAAAATATAACCACTTTTAAGAATACAAAAATGGAATGAACTATTGAGGTGATCAATATTCTGATGAGGTGATCTAAGAAGTTCACATGGAACTTAAACTCTTTCATTATACTATAGATGAAACTCCTGATAAAAAATTAAAATATATGTGGAAGTAGTAATAAAGAATGCATTTATGGAATATTACGGCATGGGTCCTAAAAGATGGAACATGAATAATACAATCTCCTTCTCCTTCACTTGATAATGGAAAGAAAATGAGTATCACACAATAGTAATAAGGAATATCACACTATATTCAAAACCTCACAGAATCACAATGATCAGAGAGGGAAGGAGGAAGTTTGGTCCACTTAAGATGAGAAATGTGCCTACATTATTTTTTAAATATCTAGGTAATGATATTTTGTAGGCATGAAGGAGAAGGTGATTTCTTCCACTTTTTGCTACAACTGAAAATGCAATTTAAAATATTATTCACTTGATAAATGGTAAATTTAATGCTCTTTTGGTACATATGATGGTACATTGAAAGTTCTAACACAAGTAGGCAACTTTTTGGCACCAAAGAATGTGCTTTATTTTTTATTAATTGGGGGGAAATGTTGCAATAGGCAAAGCAGTAACACAATGTGATACAATACGACATATGATACATGAAGGGAAGAAGAGAAGAGTACTCCACTCCTCTACTCACAATAGAATTCCTTATGCCACCAGACTTGAAATTTTGGGCTTGGACAATCTGGAACTGCACTGTCTGCGGTCTGATCTAAGCATAGTACACAAAATTGTCTGCTACAACATCTTACCTGTCAACGACTTCTTCAGCTTCAACCTCAATAATACACAGGCAAACAACCAATACAAACTCAAGGTAAACCGCTCCAAACTCAATTGCAGAAAATACAACTTCAGCAACAGAGTGGTCAACGCCTGGAATGCTCTACTTGACTCCGTTGTTACATCCTCAAACCCTCACAGCTTCAACCTTAAACTCTCTACTGTGGACCTCACCCCATTCCTAAGCAGTCTGTAAAAGGGCATGCATAAGTGCACTAGTGTGCCTACTGTCCCTGTCCTACTGTCCCCATTTATTTGTATTCATTTCCTTCATTCATGTTCATGTTCATATCTGCTATCTTGTACATGTTTGACAAACTAACAAACAAACAAACAAACAAACAAACAAATAATGCACAGTTTCTACAGACTAAAAAAACAGTATTTATGGACTGCATTCATCTCAACACTTACAGCTTACCTGATATTATAATATAAAAGAAGGTTGAGGAATCTTGGGGGAAGTACATTTGTCTGAGACACACATCCTTGAATTTTTACTCACTGCATCTTATGTCAGTAATTCTTTTGCCTTGATTTCTGTCCATTGAAGACAAAGGACAAATTACATTACAATGTATAGGTAGTCCTCATTTAACAACACCTCATTGTGCAACTGTTCACAGTTACCACTGATGAAAAAGTAACTTTATGACCAATTTCACACTTATGATTGTAAGTCTGTAAAGCAAAAGAAAGCTGAAGATAATAAACACAGTTGCAGCTTCACTTAGAGTCTGCTTTGTTTAACTATTGAATTGCCAGTCTTAGTTGTGGTTGCTAAACAAGGACTGCCTGTATAGGAAACTCAAACTATTCAAATAACTTATAATTATTGTTTAATTCACTTGCATGAAAATCAGATATTGGTACTTTGATGGATCTAATCATTTCAAATACAAAAGCATATTCTGTCTGGTACAGTTTCCAAGAATTGGAGTTTTGTGTGTACGTGAGTAAGTGTTAGAGAACTTTCCCTTATTACACCACTGAAAAAAGACTTAATCATAAAAACAAGAGAAGTATGCCACATTATGTATCAGTCTTGAAAGTCAAGGGTTATATTATTAAAGAAGAACAGAACAGGCTATTGATAGGAGCAAGTACGTGAAACAGAAAGTTAGGCAAATCTTAAGACCAGAGAATTAGAGTTAAACAGTGGTGCATGAAAAATATGATTTGGATTACAACTATAGGAAAATACTGGTATATGCTGATTGGAAGCATTTTATTTAATGAATTGTAAATGAAGGGGGTAATTTTCAGGACATTTTGTAAATTAAATAAATGGACTTTTCAGATCATTTTCTGGTTCTCTCACCTTCTACACATTTTGTAAATCAACTGGCTAGGTTAAGTATCATGAAAATTCTGTCTAGATAAATTATGGGTTAGTGGTTAAATCACATATACTACCTAGGTTGGCTCAACTCCCTGAGCTGTAAGCATAATCTTAACTGCAAGAGCAGGGTTCACATAATGTGAGAATCCCATTTTTTGGTCCCCAACTCTACCTCAAAATCATGCTACTGAAATTGGGCACCAACACTTCCAATTTTCAGCGGTATTTTTTTTAGTATTTTAATGCAATAAAAGGTGAAAAACAAATGTCAATCTCAACAAGGCTTCCAGCATATAACAGAAAATAGCTATCTCTATGCTAAGCAACATCCCCTAAGAAATTTTGGGCTTACTCCAAAGTGTGAACCTAGCCATACTTGTCTTGCATTCTCTTTCCCTCTACTCTCTGATGTTATTAACTGGTATAGCCTAATTGTTCATTTGGACTTAGACACTGCCCAATGCCAACTGATTCAGAACATCAAATATACGGTCTAGATTAAAAACATAGTAATTATCAGATGGTAGATCTCACTCACACATATTATTAAGGCAGCATTAAGAGGGCTAAACAGAAATACAAACAAAAAGTAAAGAAGCATCTGGCAGATAATAACCCAAGACCCAAGGTGTGGCAGGGGCTTCAACATCTAACCAATTATAAGGGAAATACGATGAAAAAAGCCAATGCTGATGCCCTCCTGGTGGAGGAGCTGAATAGCTTCTTTGCCCACTTTGAGGTTAAAAGACCTGTCTCTGTGGCTCTAGCTCAAAGGCCCTCTAATCTCCAGCCACTCACCCTGCATGAACATCAAGTGAGAGCTGTGCTGAAGGCCATAAATCCCAATAAAGCTGCCGGTCCAGACGGGGTGCTGGGGAAAGTGGTAAAAACCTGCGCTGACCGATTAACAGGGGTCCTGACAAGGATTTTTAAGATCTCCCTGCAGTTGGCTAGAGTCCCATCGTGCTTGAAAGCAGCCACAATCATACCAGTTCCAGAGAAAGCAGCCATAAACGGCCTAAATGACTATAGACCCATTGCATTGATGTCTATAGAAATGAAGTGCTTTGAGAGACTGGTCCTACAACAGCTCAGGTCCTGTCTTCCACCAATTTCAATCAATATCAATTTTCTTATAGAAGCAACAGGTCGACGGAAGACACCATCCCTACTGCTCTCCTTACTGCACTGAAACACCTTGAGAAATCTGGGAATTACTGTATGTCAGAATGGTTTTTATAGACTATAGCTTGGCCTTTAATACCATCTTACCAGGCATTCTCATTGAAAAGCTGACTGACTTGAATTTCCCTCCCCTCATTTGTGACTGGGTCAAAGACTTTCTGATGGACCGTCCATAAACAGTAAGGGTTGGGTCC
>JANHZT010008194.1:81634-99217 GCA_032468215.1 Stegonotus admiraltiensis | reverse complement strand
GGCTGAGTCAACCTTGAGCCTGGTGAGAATTGAACTCGCAGTAATTGCAGGCAGCTGGATCCTAATTGCTACCTCTTTACAGTTTAGCCTGCTATGCCACTCAGGCTCCAAATATTGGTAATTGACCTCTCCTAGCACCCTTCCCAATTTGCTATGTGGGCTACAGGTATTAGAAATAGTTTAGCAACATCTGGAAGCCACAGAATCCCTTCATCGTCTGTTGATGTCAGAGAATTTGCAGGGGTGCCCTCTGCCCCTAAAGGTGCTAATTATATGTGATTGCATGCTATGGCCTACTCAAGTAATCTAAACTGTGCGTGTGCTATATTGTGATTGCAGGAGTGGTAATCAGTCAGTGGCCATAGCGCATACTGTGTTCTACCCATTGGGTGCATAGAGAATGGGTGGGCACTATGTATGTATGCTTGACATCATATTGTTCATGACATTACCACATAATGGTGGTAGACAATTCTTCAGAGGCAGTCTTAGAACCGAACAGACTCCTTTAAGAGCAATACAAGCAGGGTAAGGTAAAAGAGTCCCTGCAGATTTTACTCATTTCCATAGTCATGTGGCCAGCATGATATCACAAAGCACTGTTATCATCCCACCAAAATGGTACCTATTTATCTACTAGCCTTTGCATGCTTTTGAACGGCTAGGTTGGCAGGACCTGATGCAAGGACAGGCGCTCACCCGTCACATGGCACTCAGGTTTCGAACCTGGGCTGCCAGCTTTCCAGCAGCTAGGCCCAGCATCTCAACTGCTGAGCCACTGCACCATCTCATATAAACAGGGAAGCACATACTAATACTTCTTCTCTAATTCACAAGCAAAGGCGCTTAAAGCGAGTGGACACTCCAACTACTCCAATTTCCATTATCTCCCCTACTTTTAACACAGGGAAGCAACCTTCACAAGAATGTAGTTTGGGTGTATGTGCATGTAGGTTCACTTGTATACGCAGTGTTAAGATTTGCCCAGGGAATCTAAAATTGGGAGGACCTGTAGTCATTTCAAATAACTGGAATCCCAGTCTTCAATAGGACACAGCTTTAAGTGGTAGCTGTAGAAATCTAGGGGTTTCATGAATCACATGAAAACTATTCTTGACGTTTTTAAGTACTGTGCATACCACAGCACTTACACACACACACACACACACCAATCTTACAGGTAACTTACCACTAACTTACCTTCTAGAAGGTCCAAGTAAACTAAGAAAGCGGCATATACCCCTCTGCTGTCAGCCACTTCCAATGACATCATTTTTGTGAACTAAAACAGACAATGGAGAGCAATAGATGTAAAAGCTATTAACAAGAGTTCTCAAAAATGATACTCTATGGAACAATACCCAAACAGAATTGTATCTACAATCCCTGAAAGTATTTTTCCATCAACTGCAGAGGGTTTTATTTTGGCAGAACTCCAAGAAAAAACACAACACGCATTCTTTCAAAAAAAAATGGGGGCGGGGGGACAGGCCAGTGAAAATATTTAACGCTAGATGAAGTCTGTTAAAAGACTTGCAGATTGTGTTTTAAATGCCAATAAAACTATCCTCCAAAAACTGTAGCCGCAGGGAATAATTTACTGTAGCAGCACCGATGGTTCATAAAACACGTCTAGTTCTGTCTTAAGCTTCTGGGCTGGAACTGATTTATTTCTGTGTTTTGCTTAGCACCTGGCACAGGAAGAGGTTATAGACGATTGTGCCAGAATCCAGACATGGAAGGGTTGGGCCCAAGGTGAGTGTGTGTCTCTTGTTAAACTGGGATGTGGGTCATTACTAGAACCTAAGCAACATCTGGAGATCAAAATCTGAAGCAGAAAACCAGACAAAAGTATAAAGTCAGCATATTATTGTTAGAAGGAAGGAGTAATAGAAGTTCAGGAGCTGGGCGGGAGGGCCCAGCTCCCGAACAAAGAGAAGTGGTTCAGTGACGTCATCTCGTCACCGCTACCGGCTCAGCAGAACAGGGCCGAACCGGGAGGAACCCACCACTGCTGCAGTTGTTAAATTAGTAACATGGTTGTTAAGTGAATCTGGTTTCCCCATTCACTTTGCTTTAGAAGGTCACAAAAGGGGGTCACATGACCCGAGTACACAGCAACCATCCTAAATGTGAGTCAGTTGTCAAGCAGCCAAATGTAAATCATGTGACCATGGGGATGCTGCAAGTTGTAAGTGTGAAAAATGGTCATGTCCCTTTTTTCAGTGCTGCTTTAACTTTGAATGGTCACTAAGTGAACTGTTGTTAGTCAAAAACTACCTGCATTTTCCGCTATAACAAAGGCAGAATAAAAATCTAATAAACGTTAAATGTCAAAGTACTTAAATTAGTAATACCATCATACTTTTCTTGTTGCTCATGCCAATAGGGAATAGAGGAATGAGCTTTTTATTACTGCTGTTGATTTCATGATGATGACATCCAGAGATTTCCCACCAGCTGCCCATCAAGGGCCAAGATTGTCAAATCTTATTTTCTTTTGACATGCATGCATAATTCAAAATAAATTGCCAGATTCAGACACAGCCTATCCTGACTGTATATGAATATGTAACAACAGCCTTGCTAAGGCTGTTTGCTATAGCAAATTTTATCCACATCTGGCACAGTTTAAAGCTTCAGCCAATTTTTTTAAAAAAAATCTTCCATGTTTTAAAAATTTAAAGTCTAAAAGCAATTCAATTATAAAGCTTTTATTTTATAAGCTTGAACAGACTAATGCATCCCTACCCCTCAGATTATTTGTGTTATAAAAACAGCAAAATAAGTGCCCTTTCAACAGAGCAAAGACATAAGAAGGGGTTATTATGGTAATGCAATAGATCATGGGAGCTCTGCATTCTGTCAAAAATCTGCTTGTTAATCTAAATTCATAAACAGAAGTATTATCAAGGGCTCTGAACTTACATATACATAACCTCAAAAAAAATCTGCTTGTTAATCTAAATTCATAAAAAGAACTATTGTCAAGGCAAATTTACATATGCATAACTTTAAAAGCATTTGTTAGAAGTAAATATTTTGAATTTATAATTCCAGTGAAGAATTTTTAACCTTGATTCTTCCCTACGGCTCAACCTGGTCAACTTCTGCAAGTACATTGTTTTATAAAAGTTCTCTTTTAGATGATGATGATGTTATCTATTCAATTGTATCCAATTTTTGGTGATGCTACGGACCAGCTCTATCTGCATTTTCTGATCCTGTATGGCTTGTTTCAATTTATGCTCTGGCTGGTCTCCACTACAGATACTAAATACAGTATCTAGCCACTGTATTTTTTGGTGGCATTGTTTCCTTTTACTATTGATCATTCTGAAGATAACTGCCTTTTCCAGTGAGTTTGAGTGCATGTATTGAGTGCCAAAATAAGTAAGGCAGAATTTTGAGATTTTGCCTTCCAGTGATACAGTATGTCTGGTCTTACATGCTTCAGTACTTGCTTGTTTGTCACCTTTGCTATCCAAGGTATGTGTTCTCCACATACCTTGAACAACTCAAATTTTCCTGGTTTTTCCTGGTAAATTTCAATCCTTTTAAGTATACATTTTTCCACTGTTCTATCAGTGTCCCTTTTTGTATCTCACAAGGTTTATTAATTTGCTATTACAATTATCTGTGTCTTTTGTGAAGTGTAAATTGATTTTACCCATTTGATAAAATTATCATCAAAGTCCATATCCTCCAAAATGTTAAGCAAGAAAGTCCTGTTTAAATTGTCATAAAATAATTGTATTTTTGTAATTTATGAACTTATCTAAACTAAACTTGAAGCTCTCAAATAACTCTGGCAGCTTACAACTAAAAAAAAATAATCCCATTATATAAAATAATATAACTGACCAGAAACAAAATACCAGAAGAAAACCAAAACAAACCAGACCAGACCAAAGTAACACAAAATGTAGGGAAACAGCATCCATAGTCACTATGTCACCAAGATCTGGACTTCATTAATTTCCTGAATATCATAAGGATGGGAGTTAGCCAAATGGGGAGGTGACCATTCTAGAAGGCAGGGACTGCAACAAAGAGAAGAACTTACCCCCTAAAGATGCCCTTGAGAAGTAATAAAAACAATCCCCTTTGACCTGGACTGAATGGGCTACTCGAAAAAGAGGGCCTTCTAGAAGAGATCCATACCATATCATTATAGTGAGGGGATGAGAATACTTTCACGTTTTTTGTCCTACTAAGCCCTTTGCCTTTTTTTCTTTGTCTTTGCCTTTGAACTATGGTGCTGGAGAAGACTCCTGTGAGTCCCTTGAACTGCAAGGTAAACATACCAGTCAGACCTAGGGGAGATCAACCCTGACTGCTCTTTAGAAGGCCAGATCCTGAGGATGAAACTGAAATATTTTGGCCACCTAATGAGAAGGAAGTTCTCACTGGAGAAGAGCCTAATGCTGGGAAAGATTGAGGGGAAAAGAATAATGGAACAACAGAGAATGAGGTGGCTGGATGGAGTTACTGAAGCAGTAGGCATGAGCTTAAATGGACTCCAAAAGATGGTAGAGGACAGGAAGGCCTGGAGGAATGTTGTCCATGGGGTTGCAATGGGTCGGTCATGACTCCACAACTAACAACAACAAGCCCTTTGCTTGAGATCAGCATTTCTTCTCCTTCATTCTTACATCCACCTGAAATGCAAGCCCTCTGTCAACCAATTCCATTGATTTCTTCTTATGGAACAACCAATTTTCACACCAAAAAAGCACTCTTGTTTTTTTCAGACTGGCAATTGGTAAATAGCTCCTTTTTTTAAAAAAAATGCTCTAGAATCCTTTTCTCCCCTTTTAATAAATTCTTCCTTAATTCTTATACATCATCTTCATGGCAATAAATTACAGATAAGTTTATTGGCACATGGCCATGATACAGCACATCAGTTCCTTTCCCTCTCCCTCCAGACCTGGTCACATTTAACATATGGTCAAGTACCAATTCTGGGGACCTGTTTTCCTTTTTGCTTTAGGTATGTGCTATCACTTCAGGAGGTATAACATTGCTGGACAAAGTCTTTAAAATATAATATTTGTCCACAGCAGGGGTGAAATCCAAATTTTTCCCTACCGTTCTGTGGGTGTGGCTTGGTGGGCATGGCAGAGGAAGGATATTGTAAAATCTCCATTACCACCCACTCCAGGGGAAGGATACTGCAAAATCTTCACTCCCTCCCCTCCTGGGGGAAGGATATTGCAAAATCTCCATTCTCACCCCACTCTGGGCCAGCCAGAAGTGGTATCTGCTGGTTCTCCGAACTTCTCAAAATTTCCACAACTGGTTCTCCAGAACCTGTTAGAACCTGCTAGATTTCACCCCTGGTCCTCAGGCATAATGTGTGGTGTGGTCAAGATCCTCCAGCTCCACATTTATCCACATTCTCTGCACATTTATTCTTTTATTTTCCTTTTTTGCTGGGGACTGAGAAACATCAAATGTTTGCACTGATCAAGAGGCCAACGTAAAACAAGTTATTTTGCATTTAGGTTACGTTTTAAACTTTCGGGCAGGATTCTACTTACGGTACATTCACACCATTCCTCCGTCCTAAGACAGTATATATTGTACTTCTTTAACTTCTTTAAGATGGTTTAAGAAATTATTACTCATAAAAGACAAAAACAGCTCACCTTTTTTCAACATTATATTTCTACATTTTATTTTAGCATACTTGGAGCTGTCGAGCTGCAGCTCTGGGCTTTACGAGAAACGAATGATGCATATGTTAGGAATTTTAACGAGATCCCTACTTCGCTACAGATATCTATAGACGGGCAAGCCAGAAGGGAGATTTTCTGTTCCCCCGGTTCTTTTTCCACTAACCGTAGGATGAGTAGACAGCCAATCCTTTCGAAGGGCCCATTTCCCGGGCTTTGAGGCTTCCTCCTCCTGACCAAAAAACCCGGAGCATCCAGCGACCGAACCTCCCTCTTCATTTGCTCCGTCTCCGCACTCGCTCTCCGATTTTTCCATTCCCTTCCATTCCATTCCATTCGCGTGTCATTCAGCTTCGTTCCGGTTGGTGTTGCAACAAAATAGTTCCTCCGCCAAACTTTTAAACGAGCTCCAAGGTTCCTCTGAAGCAAACATGTCATTCCTAATATTTGCTTTCTTGTCTCTTCATTTTTTAATTTCTTCTTGCAGATTCCGATTTTTTTTAAAAAAACCCTTCTTTAGCAGCTCTTGATTTGCAAGACACTCATATTTTTTTGAGACAACAGAGAATGAGATAAATCTATGTACCTGAAATGCATTAGAATAGAATAGAATAGAATAGAATAGAATAGAATAGAATAGAATAGAATAGAATAGAATAGAATTCTTTATTGGCCAAGTGTGAACACACAAGGAATTTGTCTTTGGTGCATATGCTCTCAGTGTACATAAAGAAAAAAATAAAATATATCCGTCAAGAATCATAAGATACAACACTTAGTGATAGTCATAGGATACTAAGCAGCAATCAAATCACACTAGGAAACAATAAAAATATTGATATTATTTCAAGATTGACAGAGGGATTGCTGTGTTAATACCTTTAAGGTATTTCAAATGAATAGTTGAACTGCTTGGAAGGACTTTATGGAAAGGAAAATTTCACAGATTTCCTTCATCTAAATAGTGGTTATCAAATGATGAGAAAGATTTTAACTTTTATGACTTTCAGTTTTATCATTGGGCACAAATTTTAACTTGTCAAGTGACTCTCTGGCATCAAGACAGGGGTAGTAGAATGTGAAAGAAAGTAACAGAACAGAACATCTCTGAAAGCAGCACGACAAACAATTTTTTAAAAATGACTTGGATAATATGGAGAAGAACGTGATCTTTCTGTAAAGATTCTAGAATTTTACACGTAACGTAAGCGATAGATGTTCTGAATGTTTTCTCCCCACTGGAATGACCATTGAAATATGGATTACCAGTTTTGAATGTTTGCAGATTAAACCAATGAAAAGATTTGAAAATAGGTAACACCCATACATTTATGTTTTAATAGGTGAGATATTTCCATACAATTGGATTTTCGCACCACAAGTCAGATCTCACGTAGCTATTCTATTTCCCTCCATAGACAGTGAGTGACAAAATATGGGTGAGTTACAAATGGAAACCCATATAATGTAGATTCCCTTCCCCCAGTAATAAATAGTGAATGAGGTGGACAATTGTATATTAACAGATAAAAGTAGCCATGATATTTCAGAGTTTTTCTTAAACTTCTGGTTTTTTAAAAAAATTCTGCTTTCTGTTCTTTGCACGCATTTCTTCTTTACAGCTTTTTCCACTGATCTGTCTGGGAACATATTAATTAATGCTATTAATACTAAATCAAATCAAATGCATTACAATTGTAAGACTGAATTATATGGGTTATATGTTTATAAGCTTATATGTTTAATGCAAATTGAATTTATACATCATTAATTTATTTATATCAACTAAAGAACATCAATGCAAAAATCTAATAGAAAACATTTTTTAAAAAAACTCTTGGGAGTTACATATCTTTTGCTATTATTATTCTTATAACATTACTATCAATGAATCTAAACTGTATTTTCTTCAATAGAAATTGGAAGATTAAATCTGTCTGGAAACAATTTGGGATCTTCTCTGAGTTCAACCGGAGGAAAAAAGTAATAAAGAACATCTGTTCATTCTTTCATTAGTTCTTTTACAAGAATGGAAACTGAGTGTTCAGTTATTTCAATTTTATATTACAAGTATGAAATTCTAGAACTTATTAAGTGCTTCCTAAAATTACTCCTATTAATGGAAATGCTGAAAAGACTCAGTTGTGCTTCCAGAGAAGAAAATACAATTTGGAAAAGATAGCATCTTACAGATTGGATAAAATTACATTCCACTTGGTGAAAAATGGGTCCTTTATATATTTATTTATTTTTTTTCAGTTTTAAAAACTTTATTCAGTCAAACAATTATAAAAAACAGTTATAAAAACAGCTCTACATATCATGAAAGAAAGAGACATGATATGTAGACCTTCATATATTTAAATGCACTGCTACTTGCAGGAACAATTATATTTGAGATGTTTAGTGATCTGAATCCAAGTGTTTTAACAATTTGGCTGGACTTTGCTAAGCTATGATAAGACTAATTTTAGCTTAATACGTAATGTGGATACAGGTATTCTGTATAAGCCATGGTTTTATGATTTAACACACAGAAATCAAGCCATTTGTGTCTTAGTCAATATATTATGATTAAGTGAACCATGACTTAAGATTTTTTAATGAGCTCGCTTTATTTTCTATACCATGGGTACTGTATTTTAAATTATATTTACTTGAGAACAACTCAGGCTTAATGTCAGTGTTAAGATTTGCTGCAGTGGGACATATGGTAATTTCAAAAACAACAATAGCAATAACACGTAGACTCCTTTACTGCTTCACTGTGCTTTATATCCCTCTCTAAGGGGTTTACAGAGTCAGCATTGCCCCCAACAATCTGAGTCCTCATTTTACCCACCTTGGAAAGATGGAAGGCTGAGTCAACCTTGAGCCAGTCAGGATTGAACTCCTGGAGTGAGCAGTGTAGCCTTTAGAGCTGCATTCTAACCACTGCGTAACCATGGCTGTGCTTCAAACTGGATATTTGAGGATAGAAGAATAGCCGGGGTACAATATAATAAAATCTACACTACCTATGCTGCTGTAACATTGGTAACTTCCCCCAATACATCAAGTTTTCTGGAACTTGTTCTTATTAGTCTTAACTGGTGAGGAATAGAAGAGATCATATTGTCATGTGATTTTTTTTTGAACTTTCTAAATAAATTAGAACAAAATCCTCATATTAAACATATACTGAGTATACTGATCAGTGGTGGGTTTCAAATTTTTTTACTACCGGTTGTGTGGGTGTGGTTTGGTGGATGTGGCATGGCTTGGTGTGGCAGGGGAAAGATACTGTAAAATCTCCATTCCCTCCCCAATCCAGGGGAAGGTTACTGCAAAATCCCAATTTCCTCCCTACTCCAGGGGAAGGATACTGTAAAATCTTGGGACTTGGGAGCAGAGAATAGTCGGCAGCGGGGCCAGTCAGAATTTTTACTACTGGTTCTCCGAATTCCTACACAAAATTTTCGCTACTGGTTCTCCAGAACTGGTCAGAACCTGCTGAAACCCACCTCTGATACTGATTTAAAATTGCCTGGATATGTCTTTGGTTCCCATCCTATTCTTCCTCTGGCAGACTATATGGATTTTTAATATCGCACCAGTTGTCATACTATATTATATGAATGATTTTTTTCTTTGATTTATTTATCTATTCTAGATCATCCTCATTTAACAACCCCTGTTTATGTATTCTAGATAATTTCAGGAAAAGAACCTTTTCGTTTGCTGTTCTTGGTTCACTTGCTTGAATTAAGCAAAGGTAGGTGTTGTCCAGTTGCTGCTGGGTGGTAGCCCATTTCTGCTTCAGTCCAATGTCAATGTGCACTTGGGTCCAATTAAATTTTATAGGCTGCCTAAATGCACATCCTGGAGCTGTATTCCAGAGATTTTGTGAGTGATCAGTTCTAGTGGATGCATGTGATTGCTAGGAGATGGTTAAGCGAGTTTGTACATTCTGAGAAGACTTCATCAAGTGGGATAGCATTATTCCTAGGTGAGCACTATCATACCTGTGTTGCATACTACTAGGTAATGAGAAACTTGGGAACAAATTTGTCTGGGATTCAATTTCCTGTGAATCAGATCTTAGATGCTTTCCAGGCTGAGAAGATGATGAGGGACTACTTGCAGAAGTGCCCAAACATGCTGGATTATCCTTCTTGTTTCCCTTTCTCACTTCAGACAAAAGTGTATCAGATGTAAATCCTTGGCAAAATAAAGGAGAAATTGTAAATATTTTATTTTCTCTCCTTAAATACTAACGCCACTGCATTAGAAATATATCGGTGGCATTAGAAATATATCACTGGGACGCCTTTCAGGCAGAACACCACAAAACTGGGGAGAGTACAGTTTCCCCTCCCATATTTTTTTAATTAAAAAAAAAGCATTATAATTCAAGACGACCACTGTACCTTTATGGAATGAAATATATACATACATGAATACATGAAAAGCTCTTCAGGACTTCCAAAACGATTGCACCAATCTGCTAGCCAGATGCCTGGGATGGTCCATTTCTTGCTGGTTATTGGTCAGTTCCGATTAGCATTATTCCCGGGACCTTGGGGCGACTGCGGAGAGAAAGGAAAGGAAGAACGAGAAAGCACGCATTGTTTGTTTTGATTTGCGCCAAGAGTTAGCGAGGAGCTCAGGATTGGCTGCAGGTTTGCCGCCGCCACCAATCCGCCTTTGGCGAAAGCAGAACTCCTCCACCCCCCTCCTCCTCGAGCAAATCATTAAAAGAAAGGAGGGGAGGGGGGAAAGAGAAGCGCGTCTTAGTTGGAGCGGCTCTACCGCCCGCTCCTCCTCTCTTTCCCGTGCAGCCGGACCTGCAGGTACGCCGGCAGCTCTTTGCTTCTCCTGTCGCCCTAGCAGCCGGTCCGCAAGAAGCGGCTTCTTTCTAGACCGGTCCGAAGTTGCCATTCCCGCGAAAAATGGCTGCGATCCCGGCTTTCTCCGCCGCCTCGTTGCGCCGGCGGCTCCTGCTCTTGCTTCTGCTTCATTTCCCTTTCGCGCTCTGGCTGAAGGGCAACGGCTGTGTCGCCGGCACACCGGAGGGAGCGGCGGCGATGCCCGGCTCTTCCCCCCTGCCGGAATCCGCCTTGCAGAAGCCCACCGTCTTCTTGGCCATCCTCGCCAGGAATGCTGCCCGCTCCTTGCCCCATTTCCTCGGCTGCCTGGAGAGGCTGCGCTACCCGAAGCACCGGATCGCCATCTGGTAAGGTTGCTAAAAAGCGCCGCCGGAGAAGAATCGGATAAGGGATTCAATGGAGATCAGGGGCGAGGCGGTGTGGGGGGGGGAGGTTTGAAAACATCGCGGGGGAATCCTTCCCCCAAGTTATTTCCAGATACGTGATCAAAAGATCCAAGAGAAACTGAGCGATGGCCAGGGATTGATGCCGCGTGTGTGTCAGGTATGGTTGCTAACTGATTGGGGTGGGGTGGGGTGGGGTGGGGGGTTAGTCTAAGTCTACTTCTACTTGAAGGAAGTAGTCTACCTCTTGCTCAGAATCTTCAAATTAAGTTTTTAAGAGCACGGGGTTACTATGGGATAAGAATGATCCTCCGGTAGTATGGTGGCAGGAAGGATAAGGGATCATCCATGATTTGAATGAAAAATGTATTGTAAAGATAATAGGCTAAGTGTAACTGAAGGGAGGAGATAAGGCAGATTTATGAAGCAAGCCACTTTTAATATAATCTGTTAATGTTGTTAGATTCCTGCTTTTTAAGATAGAGGCTGTTCCCCTACAATAATATATATTGTGAGAGGGCTGTGCTATCAGTTTATACCTGATTTAAGGAGGCCAGATGGAAACCTCTTTTGTATGACTGGAGAGAAGAAGGGATCTCTTCAAACCCCCACCCTCACCCCCCTTTCCCAAACATGACATTAAGTTATGACTGCCTTCATTTGAAATCCCCCCAGGAAAGGTATTTGTGAAGGCTGGAGGAGCTTCTGGGGGCTGCTGAAAGGCAGTTTGGCAGCCTGTGGATAAAAAGTTGCTGCTGAATCCAGCTACCGTTACTCAGGAATGAAAATACAGGGAATTATTCCCTTAGGAGAATACCAGGCTGGATCTGCTCTTAAGTTTTAGGCTTTCCCAGTTGCTGCTGTATGAAGAGATTTCTTGGATTCAGTTTAATGATGTACATGCATATACACTACAAAAAGAAACGAAGAAGCCTTTAAGTCTTCTACTTTGTCAGCTCCAAATATTGTATAGGTTTATATGCTAATATGAAGGATACCTTCTTGGTGATGCAGGTTTAAGACATGTGACTGGTGCTTTGCTGGTCTATGGCCACATCTCAAATCTCTGAAGAAAAGCTCGTAAGAAGTGCTGAGCTGGAACATTAGGAACAATATATTGAAGTTGTCTACTCTGCTTTCAACTGAGTGAATGTGGTATCACAAACCAACCCTCTTTTCTCATTTGTTTCATAATCAAACCACCCATCTTGAGTTAGCGGAATAACCTTCCCTTAACTTCAGGGGTCCCAAGTCCAAATGTCTGAATGGAGTAGAATTCTTTCTAGCAGAGACAAGAAAATCAGAAACTCTTTAATTGCTCCTCTCCTTTCTGAGAGGCAAACTGATTTTATTTATTCTATTCTTCCTTTGTTTCCTTGTTGTGAACCAGAGGTATAATCCTTAATCCTGTGATTGTGGAATGGAGCCAACATGTACCACTGCAGACCACTGTAGAGTTCAGTGGTGTACCACTGTATTTGTATTTGCTAGGGCACATGATTCAAGTCAAAGTGGACATCTTTTTTAGCATGATAATTGCAGGTTTTAATGATTTAACAAATGGGGAGAATTCCTGTGATTAAGGGCTCCTCACTTTAGGAAGACTATACCTCAAAAAGGAAAAAAAACAAGTAGAAAGCAATGAAACAGGCTCAATTTTTTTTGTACTTGGTCCTTATTAAAAATGTTTTCCAGTCTTGGAAAAAAGTTCTTGGAGCCTGTAAAATAGCCAGTACCTTGGAGTTTTAATAGTCCCATTTAGTATTTTATTCTCTGAACTGGAAAATGCAAAAGATAAGCAGTGGGGAAGGTGGTCTATATGGGAAGTATGGCAGATAGGAACAGATTGTGAAACTTTGTAGTCTGGTTGTCAGTAATTTGCCAATTCTGACAATGATGGTTTAGTAAAGGACTAAATGCTCCCTGCATGTAGGTATAACATTTTAGTTCTCCAGCTGTAGATGACAGAGGCCATTCTGAATCATGCACTCTGTCAAGAGATGGCTTCTCTCCTCTTGTGTATGAACCAACCACCATTTTTAACAGACTGCAGTATGTGTCCATGTTGTTTTCCTTAGTGTATCAAGGTAGTTTCCAATCAGAAAAGAAAGCACTGTGTGTTTTTGTCTTCCAAATCAAGAGTCACATTGCATATGCTCCATTATGCTTCAGTCTTAATTTTTTGCTTTACGTATTCAGAAATAGACATTATGCGCTCAGAAGGCTTTTATAGATGAAAATGACAATCCTGTTTCACCACTGCTACATGACATTGAGAAGGCAGTTGTAGCTCAATGATAGAGCAAAGCTTAGATACAAAGGAAATTTGTTAAATCCCAGGTAGTTTGGATTACGATTAGCAAAGACTAACATGAGAAAGAAACCCTGGAGAAATCTTAACCTCTGAGCTAGGTGCAGCAGTGTTTTAACTCATTATAAAACACTTCCCCATGTTTTTGTGAAGGAACTGCTTTGCTAGCTTTTTTAGATAACTGCAAATCATTTCTAAGCAAAGAGTTCAGTTAAGTATAACTTAATATGTGCTGGTTCAGGAAATATAACTGCAGGTGATGACAACATAGGTACAGCCTAGAATATTTTAGACTTCCAGCAAACCACTAACCAGACAAGATTCAGCAGTTGTTGCCCCTTGTAATAAACCTATTCCTTAAAATTAAACTTTCCCAGCCTGGCCTCCATTTAAATATGTGGATTTTGAATTCTCAGAATTGCCAACATGGCCATTATTGGATAAGGAATTCTGAGAGGAGGTCCACACACAGCATGAGAAGCTGAGATGGGCTGGCTAAACAGCATTTATGGTACCAAAGTTGGCTATTGGCTAGGGTAGAGCATGTGGCTTGTCCCTCCTTGGCAGAAGTCTCTAATCAGGATTTAATGTACTTTTTATATGTCCAGGATTTTATATATTCTATAACAGATGTATGCAGCACTTTCCCCTCCCCCTTCCTAGCATTTTCCCACAAATGAAGGGTCTGCTTTTTTCAGATCAACCAAAGGTTGAGCCATTTAGTGGTGACAAGAATTGACTGACAGACCTGAATGAGTAAGTGGTCCAAAGTCATCCAGCCAGTTTCATGGCTAAAGCAGGACTGGAACTCACTGTCTCCTAGTTTCTAGCCTGGTCTTTAACCATTGCATCAAGCTGGCTCTTTAGAAACATCACTTGTAGTTGAATTCAAGTAAGGGAAATGAATATCTACCCTGAGGAGCCTTTTTGCTAGAAAGGACACTGAATACTTATTTTCTCAATTTAATATGATTGATAGATGACCACAATAATGGTTGCAGGTTGATAGAATCCAAACTGAAAAGAAAAAATGTATATGGGCTTTCTGCTTTTTACAAACATTTGTGTCCCTGTTTTAAGATGGAAAGATGCTTATTAACTTTAACAAATGTTTGTATTGAAGATTTGGGAAGAAAGAACAAGTTGGTTTTTTTAAAGTCACTTTCCAAATATAATCACATTCTTTTGCTAAAAATATCAGCAACACTTTAGGAATCTGAAAACTCTTCTCTAAGGACTTCTGAGTATGTCAGAAAATCACCAATGGCATACTATAATTATCCACTAACATCAGCTTTCTTGCCATTAAGTCACTAGTAACAATATTCTGTACTCCTTAGATACTTTGAACATGGAATTTAAAAGATTGTGCTGAGAGGCATTCAGATTATAATTCTGGAAATTGTCAAGGGGAAAAGATAAATTCCTTTCAAACATCGGCTATTGCCTTACGCACAGCTATGGTTGTAATATACAAGAAAGCAGAATTTAATTGAGTTACCTTGCTTTGTTGCAGGTTTCCATATCAAATGGACACGTTTTCAGTTGTTGAAAATACTAGTTTGGGTATAGATTTTTGAAAGATGACAAGGACCACAATGCCTGTATACATTTCAATGGTAGACAAATCAAAAGGAATAATTCAAAAGACCAGAGATAAAACCATTTTTTCCTAGGAGGAAAGATTTAAATCAATCCAATTTTTTTTTCCTTCACAAATAAAAGTGACATCCTGCATGACTCCTTTATTTTCTAAATTAAAAATATAAGTAATTCCACTGTAAGGTGGTCCTTGCCTTATAACCCTTCTTTGAGTGACTAAAGTTGCAAGAACACTGAAAAAGATGACTTACGGCCAGTCCTCATTCTTATAACCATTGCAGCATCCCTATAGTCATGTGATCGGTTGCAGCATCCTCCAGGCATATGATCACTCTTTGGGACTTTCTCAGTTGGTTTTTCACAAGCAAAATCAATGGCAAAAGCCGGATTCACTTAATATCCCCATGATTCACTTAACAATCATTGCAAAAAAAAAGTTGTAAAATTGTGAACGACAACTAACTTAACAACTATCTTGCTTAGCCACGGAAATTCTTGTTCCAACTATGGTCATAAGTCAAGACTACCAGTATTCAATGGAGCTTCCTTCATAATTGATGGGTATAAAATTTAAGGCTGGTATAGTAGAGTGAAGTACAACAGAGGAATTTTTAAGAGTGTTGTGAAGAAACTAGAGATGAGACATTTCCCCCCTTTCACTGTAACTCTGTAACTTGTGTGCCATAGTGAGCAATCTTTTTAAGTCTTCCAAAACATTAGCGGCAACTCAGAATAGATTTGAAGTTGAAGCAGTATTTTAAATTTCCATCCTTTGGAATAATGTTTGTGACATAATTAAAACAAAAACTAAGTGTAACTATTTACATCGCTGTTTAATAGAACTCAAAGGTAAATGAAAGCTAATTACATTGCATTTCCATCATTAAATCTATGTCACTCTTGACTGTCTTTTTTGTCTGTAGTTACATATGGATTGCCTGTTGTCCTGGAATTTTTGACCTATTTTAAAAATTACTTAAGTAGAATCCAATGATCCATACTGCAGTCTTATTTCAAGGCCCAGTAATTTTGTCCAAATTGCCTTCTAGAGATTAAACCAGAGAATCTTGGTGAATGTCTGCATTTTCATAGGAATTTTAAATTCTCCAGAGTGAGTTTGTAAGAAATAAATAAAACAGCCCTAATCCTGGTCTGACATTCTCCTTCTAAGCAGCCTTTTCCTTCTGGTTCAAAAATCTTTTGGAAGTGCTAAAAGGCCATATGGGAATTATAATTGTAGCCAAATACCCAGACAGCTGTCCTTAAGTATAGGAAAGGTTTATTTTTTACTGCTGCAAATGCAAATAAATGATAGATATTTGGGTTTTCTTTAATGTTGTAATAAACCAGACACGCGTTACTTTCCTCTCTGCTAGAAGTATGGTGTTTTGTTTTTTTTAATTCTTCCTTCTCCTCCCATGTTTTCATTGATTCTCCAGCAGACAGAGGTTGCTGGTGGCTGCAATCTGTTCTTAATTCTCCGCAAAATGGCCAAATGGTAGCTTGCAATTCTGAAACCTATGAAAGGCTGCTGTGAGCAGTAGCTGGCAGATGATCACTCTTTGTGCATAGGATCAAACTTTCTGCTGTTTTGGGTTGCACAGTAGCTGCTTACAAAACAGAAGACAAGATTAGGGTTAGTGTTAGGGAACTCAAGTTGAGAAATATCTCTTTTGTGGTGTACAGGGCAAAATGTCCCACTGAGGAGAGAGGCTAGGTTTTCACTATACAATTGCAAAACAAAACGCATGGGTACATGAGGAGGGTCAGTTTTTAAAGTGTAAATTTGGCACATTTAAGCCTTCATTTTGTTGCTTCCTCTTTTTTCTCCATCTATGTTTCAGAAAGAAAAATGCTTATGGAAGGCAGATTTCCAGAAGCAATAAGTTGGGGAGAAGTTAATCATATTAATCATATTGACTTTAGCTTGAAACAGTTTTTAAAAGGTGTACATCAAATTGTCGATCGTTTATTATTTAACGAAGGGCTTAATGTTCTTCCAAGAAATAGATACATTGTCTTTGCATGATGCTTCTCCCTGCTAGGCATTTGATTTCATGGATTATTGCTAGTGAAGCTAGTCCAGTCTCACAACAACCATGGAGAGGTGGATTGCTTTCATAATTGGAGAAGGCATAAATTGGGCTTGATGGAAGGAGTTGAATATGAGTACAGCAAGAGCTAAAAAAGAGTCACTTTTATTCCTGGAAATCAATGCAGGAGAATCTTACAAGCAACCTGGAAAGTAGAGCTTTAATTTCCTGTGTCTGAAGCTAGGATTCTGTCAGGCAGAACCATGTATCTGCTTGGTATATCAGCCTTTTTGTAGTGGTTAGGAAAATTTAATAACAAAGCATCCGGTTTATTGGATTTAGCTCTTGATATACTTCCTTCCAAACTGTGTATGTAAAATAAAGAAGTATATTCTTAAAGTATCCCTTCGTTCTGTAGAATAGGGCAGTGTTGTTGTAACTGTTATAGCAAAAGAATGAGACTTGCCTACATGCTTTACTTTTTTTTGTCCTCTGCCTCTCTGTTATCTCCTGATGTGAATATACCCAGTGACCTTCCTCTATGGATTTCATTCTCATAAGGTCCAGTTACTTGGAGTCCAAATTCAATACCATGCAGAGCAGTGGTGAAATCCAAATTTTTTACTAACGGTTCTGTGGGTGTGGCTTGGTGGGCATGGTGTGGCTTGGTGGGTGTGGCAGGGGAAGGATACTGCAAAATCTCCA
>JANHZT010008194.1:70740-81177 GCA_032468215.1 Stegonotus admiraltiensis | reverse complement strand
CCTCCCTCCCTCCCTCCACTCCCAGTGATGCTGGGTGTTTTACATTATAAAATTTTCTGCATTTAGAAAAAAGAACCAAAAAGAATTTGGTTCCAAAGGAACCAAATTTAACAAGAGCTTGTTAAATTTGGTTCTTTTTGTAAAGAATTCTTGCATTTACAATATAACAGAATCAGAAGGGACCTTCGAGGTCTTCTAGTCCAACCCTCTGCTGAAGCAGGAGACCCTATATCATTTCAGACAAATGGCTGTCCAGTATCTTAAAAATCTCTAGTGATGGAGCACCCACAACTTCTGGAGGCAGTTCATTCCACTGATTATTTGTTCTCAGTGCCAGAATTTCTCCAGATTTAAGTGATTCTATTCCTTAAGACATTTTACAGTTCTATGTTATACTCTGGCTCATGTTATACTTTTCTGCAGGGGTCCATGTGTTTTAGTTAGTCAAAATTGGGCTTGTCACTTATCTTTTGACTTGGAATTATACTAAGGGCTTCTACATGTCTAAAAATAGTTGCATTGATTCCAGAGCCTCCAGAGGTCAAAAAGACTCCTTGGTTGTATATGTTCATTCATTATGGATAAATGTCAAAACCTTTGGAAATCATTTGTGGAATTTCACTGACTAGTGATGTCCTCTCATCTTTTTAGTGGTATGCTTGTAGAGTGACACATGACCTCACTCAATGCATTGCTCTCAGCAAAATCTGCTCAACCTGCAGATTTCTTTTGTTTGTGATAAGATATTAGGTAGATCCCCCAAATTCTGGTACCTAGTTTGCCACTCTGCACATTTTTAATTACATCTAGAAACAATATTCACCCTTCATTTCAAATAACTCTCTTTTGGAATTTACAAGAATCCATCTAGGTAGCACAAAGGAAGCTACAAGTCTGTCGGAGTTAATGTGTGCAACCTAATTGAAAGAAAAGAAAGAAAAGAGTCCAGAACAAGGGCTTCTGGAATTGCTTTAATGCTGAACTTCAGATGAAAAAAAGAATAGTTCAGAGATGTGCCAGAATTTTTCTTGTAGATTGAGTTGGAGATATGAAGACTAACATAATTAATCAAGTAAACATGGGACAGATAATCTCCGCATGCAACTGTAAAGTTAAGTGTAAAACTGAGGTTTATTAGTGGGGTGAGGGGGGAAGGAGCAAAATTTTACTGTTTTCCCTGGGAGCTTGTTGGCCTCCTAACCAAAGCGGCTTCTGTTGTTTTATTTGTGAATCACATGAACCGTGAACAGAAAATTGCTTTGGTTAGAATGATCCTTTGTGCCTTTCATAAGCAGTTATCAGATTTCTGGGACAACCTGACTAAGATTTCTTTCTGTATCTGTGATCAGTACAGCCATATTTATGGTACTCAAAGGTAATTCACTAAAACTGAGAGCCATTTCAATATCTTATATTCAAGTACAAAACTTGAAAAGGAGTAAGATTAGTCTGAGCATAAAAAAGTCTTGCCTGTCATTTGTATTTTTATTTATTTAAATGTATTGGTTGCCCAACTCCAGTGGACCCTGGGTGGTTTACAAAACTAGGAAAAACATAAAAACAACTGAAACATTGAATCACAGAGGCAGCCCATGGTAAAATAATCTAATAGATCACAAAAACATCCAAACAAAATGGGCCATTGAATAAGTACGAACATCAACCCCAGGCCTGAGACCAATGCTTTCTGGGATCTTTTACAGGACACATCTTTATGTCTGAAGGGACGCTGTTCTAGAGGGTGGGGGCAGCAAAAACAGATTAAAAAGAAGCAGTCTATCAGATATCCAGGCCCTCTATGACATCCAGGGTTTGACTGGTAATAACCAGCACCTTGTATTGCACTTTGAAGCCAACTGCAGCCAATGCAGCTTTTGGAACATGGGCATACTGTAAGGTGCCCATTACTGCTTGTGCCACTAATTTTGAACTAGCTGTAGCTTCCAGTTAGTCTTCAAGAGCAGCCCCATGTACAGTGCATTGCAGTAATCCAATCATGAGGAAACCAGGGCATGACTGACGAGCCTTCCAGTTGAGGAAAAGGCATAGCAGGTGCATATGATGAACCTGAGCAAAGGTCCTCTTGACCGCACCTCCCACTTGCTCTTTGAGCGGTAGATAGGTATCAAGAAAATCATCCAGTTAACTCTGACTGGAACATTTAACTTGTGGATGGCAAAAGCCACCCAGCCTTACCTCTTTGCTGAGGTTGTAGCTGAAGCCAAACCTGAAACCCAGGTGGGCATATTTCTGAGAGAAAACCTCCCCTCCTCTAGGCCTACCCAAGTCTCAGTTATGTATGTCAGGTTGGCACCCTCATTAACAAATCATGGATGAGGGCAGATTTATTATGCACCAAGCTGGCATTTAAAAGCAGCAGCCAGAGCTCAGGGATATTAAGGATCTGTCTACCTGGTCCTCAGAGTGAATGCTGGGGGCCAGCTGTCAAGATCACTTTCAAACAGTGTTCCTGGCATCTCTGAGTTTGGCCCAGCCCCAGATTCCTACCATGTATTCCTCTGCTCATCACAGTATCAGTAATACCTCTCACTCTCACACCCCTCCCCAGTCCATCCTCCCCCTTGGCTACTCTGTCCCAGGCTCACCCCCCAACAAAATCTCTACCCACACTGAACAACCACCAACAATACAAATCTCAACTGCATACATCTCGGCACAGGCCCAGGGCCCCACATGCTGGTCCTCCAACTCTATCCCTCCCTGGCGTTGAGATGGCGCCAATGGCCTCAACAAAGGCTTCTTATCTAGCACCATTGTCAGCCTCTTCTTGCTATCTTGCCACTACAGTGGTCCATTGTCCCTCTTGCTAGTGGGAGCCCAGCAGCTATTCAAATGGCCCCAAGAGTGGCTCTATGGTGCCACCTTGCTGCAAGGAGCTCCTGGCACATGCAGTTAGAGATGAGCAAACAAATGGGTAAATAAATATAACAACTCTTAACTGAAATGTAACATTTAAACATTAAAAACAAAAACAACAAGCTCAGCAAGTGCCTCTGAACACAACACACCTCTGGGTCCCCTTCTTTCCTTCTTCCTCCCTTTTTTTCTTCTCTTTCCGTTCATCAGGCATGGTATATTTTTATTATTTTGGGTCTCATCTGAAAATTAATGTAAACAGTAAGATAGAGAGGGATGGTAAGCTAGAGAGGTTCCTTTCTGGCACCGAAGAGGTTGGTTGATTGACCAACAAAACAGACTAACTCTCCGAATGAGTTGTTATTTTAGCTTGGTGAGGTCATAGCTGTCTGCTTGGCAGCCTCCAGCTTCTAGGAACTGCTTCCAAAAAAGTTTATTGGCAGAATTCATCTTGTATACCTGAGACTTGAAGGAGAGCTTGAAGAGCTCAAAAGATGGTTGATGATGGTTTTGTAATGGAAATTTTCCTAATAGGGCTCTCTGATGAGCGCAAGTGTTTAAAGAATAAGATATATATTTGCATTTGTGGTGGATTAGAATTGGGGAAAGGAGTTAGGTTACGTTTAAATATTTTTTCTGTTTTTTTCCTCTTGACTTGCTGAAACCCTGTCTTCTCTGATCACAGTTCTTTTTGCAAAGAAATTACTGCTTCTCTGAAGCCCATCTAGTACCCTTAATCCTTTACAAGTATTTTTTCTTCTCAACTATCAAATGGCAAATGTTTCTGGTCCTTGAAAAATCAATTTAAAGTAACAGGGAATGCCAAAAAGAAACTTGAAAAAATATGTTTCTATAATTGTAAATGTTGTGGGAGAAAGAAGGAGCGCAGGAGTGAATCTAAAAATCTTACGATAATTTTTAATTTCCCCATATTGTTGATTAATACTGTTGGTCTAATATATTTAATTTTGACCTTTTGTTCTTTGTCTCAATTGTCCAAAAATCATTCCATTAAATCCAAATTTCTAATAATAAACGGGGAATGGAATAGAACTTTGTGCGGGCCAGGATTTATAAGGATTAGCCATATTTGTTTTTCCTAATTGTATGTGCTACTTAGAATATACTTGGGCTCTGAAGTTCATTCTTTTCAGAATTCTGTGATGGCGTTCATTAACAAAAAGAAAAAGGAAAACCCAATTCATAGACCAATGTGTTTTAAAAGAGGGTGTGTGAAATACATATGTTAATGAAAAATGCACATAAAGGCACCAGGTTAGAAAGCTAGAGACCATGAGTTCAAGCTCTGTCCTATGGTAGCCATGAAAGCCAGCTTGGTGACCTTGGGCCAGTCACTCTCTCTCTCTGCCCAACCCACCTCACAACAGGATTGTTGTTGTGGGAAAAATAGGAGGAGGAAGGTGTGTTAGATATGCTCAATGCCTTGAGTTATTTGTAAAAATATTAAAGGCAGGATATAGATAGATAAATAAATAAAAATAGTAATTACCAGAGATGAAAGTGTACTGAACAAAACAATATTGGTGTTGACTGAGATAAGTGGGGCTCATAGTTTGAAGTGTTTCGCCATGGCTCTGGCCTAGCTGATTGGGCTTTAGGCAAGCTGACTTCTACCAAGCTTCTGAAAGTCTCTGAGAAAATATGATACTGATTTAGAAGTCTCATGAACTGTAAGTTTTAATTCATAGCATCTTTTTTTGACTCATGCAAAAGTCTGAAAACTATTCAGTGAATAAGGAAGAGGCACCATGCTCCCATGAAATCCAGAATCATTTTAAATCATTTTCAAGTATGCGTAGCTCTAGAGATTAGTATCTTATTCCTCCCCACCACTACAATAGGTCTTTTTTGTCAGTTGTATTGAATTCAACACATTGAGAGGGGGCAGAGAATATTCAACCTAGACTAGTGCAGAAGATAGCTTTTCCTAACTTCTTTAGAACATTTTGGGGTTGTGGAACACATTTGAACATGTCGAAAGTTTGTCAAGGCTGCGACCACAAAATGACTGTCATAAGAGAATGAATGTTTACCAAATGGTTACCATGGAGGACACAGCCGGTCTCATAACATCTAGTTCAAAGAAAGGCTTACTGTTAAGGCTGAAAGATAAATAACATTCCCTAGAACCTGCATACAAGACAGGTTCTCATCCGAAAAACACAACCTCTCTATTGAATCCTTCATATTGCAAAGAAACCACATGCTGTCTCTCACATACACACTCACCCTTCCAAAATTACATTTCAATTCCGTCTAGAACAACCTTAACTTAGTCTATTTTATTCACTGTTTCACCATCACACAAAGTGTGCATCCAAAATGCTCCTCACGCAAACATATCCCTGCATCTTCTTAACCCCTAAGACAGCAGTCTTCAAACTTGGCAGCTTTAAGACTTGTGGATTTCAACTCCCAGAATTCTCCAGCCAGCCTAGCACAAGTCTTAAAGCTGCCAAGTTTTGAGGACCCCTGCCCTAAGATGTTTCTCTGCCCAGATTTTCTGCTGGTTCCTGGTCCTTTTTGTATTCCCTCCTATTCCTGAAACTTTTAATTTCTTAACCCAAGTGACATAACTGTTGCCTCTTTTCTTTGAATCTGATATGCTTAGGCTCATGGCAGGAAAAGTTTGAGCGTGCAGTCATCCATTAATATTAATATCCTGAAGAATGGTGCTGAGTTTTGGTGATCTCAAGCAAATTCTGGGTGCTGCAAAGGTGGTCTGTAATTGGAGGCCTTTGCTTTTCTCTGTGGCATACCTGTTTTTGAGAGTTTAAGCACTTTACAGGGGATCCCAGAGGAATATTTGCAATACAAAAGTACATATACACTAAGCATGCACACATCATAATACATACAGTATGGACTCTACAGGAGTGTGGAATGAAGAAGTGAAACTACATGCAGAGGTTGCAAAAATATATTTAGAATCCATGGGCAGTGGCTGATGAAATAATGAGATTGCGTAATAGCACTGCAGAGCATAGAATTGGAACTGGAATTTTGCAGAGCTGCGTCTCTAAAGATACGATGTCAAAAAAAGAGTGATAGTTGTTAGAGTTTAATCTTTACTGGCTAAAGGCTTTAGATATATGTATATATTTTACTAGCATTAGAGAACTGGCAATTTACCTGTTACATTTCTATTCATATCAGGAGTAACATCCTTCTTTTCTTATGAAAGAAACTTTCACAAATGAGTCAGAAACCGAAGAAACACTTTCCAGTTCCCTAAACGAGTTACTTCACAGGGATCATGCAGAGAAAATTCCTATGATCTACTGGAGTTCAAATTTGCTGTTTATAGCACGCAAGGGAACGCTTGCTAAGACCGTGTGCACAATCCAACAAGATGCCCCTGCCAAGCTCTTATAGACATCCTTATTGGTCTGTATTGCCTCCATTCAGCTGTTGCCATTTTATTTCTCCTCCCCTAAATTGACTTGCTGGTGGAAGAAGGTATCTTACTGACTGTATTTACATGACTTATATACCTCTGGATTTGTAGTTTACTCAGACCAATTTTATGGTTGAATTCATTACACTAAATTATAGACTAACTATATGGGTCAGTTCACACACTCATTAGAGTAAAATATTATTGGCTAATTTATGGCTTGGTTGTTTGTATATAACCATTGTTTTTAAAGTGTTTTGATACTTGTTATAACGCTTTAACTGTATGCCGCCCAGAATCATGTTTAGTTATATCAATATGTTAAATATACAGATCAAAATTCAGGGTTCTAGTTTAAAGATGGGTAGAGTATTTTAAATAAAATAAATAAATATCTGGATAGAAATAGATAAATGGATTCATTCAGCAGACTTGGTATTCTGATGAGAGGAGAAGGAAAGGGATATTGGCAAACCCAGCTTTGCTGAAAGCAGGTGCAAGTTAGTCCATTATTGTTAAGAAGCACTTGTATTGCATTTCAACCCAAAAGAGATGAAATGACATTCATTTCTTCAACAAAGCTGTTCTTTTGTGTAACATTAAGAAACAATTTTTCTCTTCTGTTTAATCTAGAGAACCGCCTAATAATCTGTGCAACCAGATCCCTGTGCAGCTGAATGGTAAAAACAGTTGTCTATTCATTCTTAAGTTTCCTTGGTTTCGTGACATTAATCATGGGGTCTGCTTGCCACTGAAAGTAAGAATAACCTCTCTATTTCTATCTGGATTTACTTAATAATCCAGGGCAGTAGTTCTCAGTCCCTGACACCTTTTCAGTCAAATAAATAAATACTTTTAACATTTCTGTTTTAATTTTCAATACAGTAAATATTGATAGACATAACCCACATAAACCAAAGGTGTTTGAGATCCTCAGTAATCTTTAAGAACGTAAAGATGTTCAGAGACTAACGTATTCAGGAATTACTGATCTAGGGCAGACCTTAGTAGTCGACATATCCCATAATATGTTATGACTCAATTGTAAGATAGTCCATCTTACTAAATGGTCTGGCAATTAACAGACACAGGGCTTGACCAGCCCTGAAAACCACTCTAATCTGTGACAGTTTTCCATGTCCAAAACATGAATCTTAGCAAGAACACAAAAATGGAACATTGACACCAACTTCTGCCACCTAGAAGATTGCCTCATTATTTGACCAAAAATAGGATGGGATTAATTAATAGAGTGAATTTCTCCCCCCTGGCCAGGTTAGTTCATATATTTCGGGGGGGGGGGTGAGTTTGGATTTCATTGTTTCAGTGGTAAATAGTTTCGTTATGCATCTCTGTAAAAAGGCACATGTTATGGAAGTTATATTGTACAGAGTTTGGGGAAAACTGTGGAAAATGTTAGGATCGTGCAAAACGTTTTCTCTTTGAAGCATTGACACAGTCTTACAAGGCTTAGTACAGCTGTTTTGAACATGCTCCGTGGTCATCTGCATGTGTCTGCATATACCATATTTTCGCTGAAAGCTTGGGAATGCCAGCCAATGTACATATAGAGAGGACCTGGGGCAGGGCGCTTTGGAGCAGCCATGCCACGCCTTTCAGAGGGTACAACAGCCCTAGTATATATGCTTCCTCCTAGTAGATATTATTTCAGAGAAATAATTTGCTAAGCAGCAGAAATCTCTGCTGCTTAGCGAATTTAATTAGTCCTTCTCTTTAATCTATGGAATCTTGCTACTAGAGATACTTACCTCAGTGCAAATTCTTGCACAAAGTCAAGAATGAGGCTGGAGAATCAAGAGTTAGATTGAGGATTAAAGAATGAGTTGATAAACTCTGGAAGATAATGCAGTAAGTGGGGATGGATCTGAAACTGACTTATGTTTCCCATTGCAAAGCCCTGTATAAAATATCTCTTATGTCCTTCATTGATATATGTGAAAGTTTATAAGATTCAGAATTTGGTGCTTCAGTTTAGCATATAAGGAAAGATCTTTAATCAATTGTACTGCAACACTGCTAGCAGGTAAAGGGTTGAAGAAGACTGGCCTATCTGTTAAAAGTCTAATCATTCACACCAGTGGTGGGTTGCTACCGGATCACCCCGGTCCAGGCAAACCGGTAGCAGCGGTGGCGGGAGGCTCCACCCACCCACCCGGACGTCATCAAATACGATCTTTGCATGCGAACCGGTGGCAAAGGTAAGTGAAACCCACCCCTGATTCACACACCATTAAGCTTGTTTGACAGTGTTGTATGAATCCACCATTGTGGTTTGTAAACTGTGATTCATAGCTTTGTGCAAAGGTAGACAGTTGTGGCTCGCAGACTGTGTGTAGTTGTCGTTCCACCCCACCGCTTGCAATACACCGTTTTTGGTCCTCAAGCAAACCCAAGATAGATTGACAATGTTCTCTGGCAAAATGGCTGATTCTAACAGCATGATCAATAAAATTGATTTATTTTTTAAAATAATACCAGAAATGGAAGCATGAGGCTAGGAGATAAGTTACTTCCACTTCTAACTTTTAATAATAAATAATCAATTGCAAGAACCAAAATTGTATCAAATGTTTTGCTATTAAATTTCAATAGCTTTTGGTGTTAAAGGTCACTCAGGAGAGGTTTTAAGGATAGACTCCAGAGGCATTTTATTCTCACATGTAATGGCCTCTCAAATCTCCTCTCCCCCCCAAAATATCGAGCAAGAAGAAAAAGCTGTTGCTACTTTCCATGAATTACTAACACTGTTCAATCCATAGCAAAGGGCTGCTTTAACTGAAAACAGAATTGCACAAAATTCAGCCTGTGCCTCCAGGCTTCTTCGACAGACAAGGTGTAACAAAGAATGAGGAAAAAAGAAAGCAAGCTATTATGAAGCAAAGTCCTGAAGTCCTTCAGATCCTTAAAAGGGATGAACTTTGAGGAGAGTAAAAGAAGGATTCCAGATAGTAATTTTGGATGTGCTTCTTGTGAAATTTCCTCCTACTATCAAAAGTGTAGATAAACCCATTAGGTACAATGTTTTGTAGTCATAGTATTCTCCACTTCCAGTAACATAATATTCAGCTTTTTGCTCCTCTATCTATGCTTTTAGTTAGTGTAGACTCAATTTGTTTCTGATTTTTTATTTATCAGACAGGCATACCTTTCAAGAGAGGAAAATGTAGAGTCATGTTTAGAAATGCAGAGGGCTAAAGAACTAACTATGCCTTGTCTGCTTCTTAAGGTAATTTTCCAAGAAGCTGCACCACAGGAATATAACTGACGTCAGAATTAAAACGGACTGATTTTGGCAATGTTTCTCTTGCTGTGCTAGCCAATCCCTGATTCTGATTAGATCACCAAGGTCTACTTGCTTACAGTCTTAGATATACTTAGACATACTCTATCTGCTGGAAGCTCTAAGGTGTGCTTATGTAGCTCTAAGGTGTGTGAACTTAATTGTACATGGAATCTATGCAGATATATTTTACAGCAGAATGTTTACCTTTGTGTAATTTATTGCACTTTTTTGTGATGAGCTTTAGAGTAAGGGCACTGAGGAGCTGATGGGAGAGGTGATATTTTGGTCTCCACTCTTGGCCTGGGAACCTGAAGGTTCACTAAAACAGATGTTAGGAAGCTCTGCCCTTTTGTATATATGGTGTGAAGTTGTGTGCATATGCAAAAGGGAGAGAGCTTGCAGTACACTAGGGGTTGTGCTGTTGTCATTGTGACAAAAGCATCCAATCCTGTGGACGCCTCTGACTATAAGTCTGATCTGCCTCAGGAAAACTGCAATATTGATCATGAGTTGGGATGGGAAGAGAGGGAGTTAAGCATGGGTATGTTATGGAATGAAGGGACAAAACATCATTCCTGGTCAGCCAGAGACGGTTTATTTACGCGCGGTTCCAAAGCCAGATTGGCATCTGCAGCTCTGGACAAAGTGGAGCTCAGATACCACTGTATTTATACATTTCCAAGACAAAGGATCTGGTGATCACCATAGTTTCTCCATATATGGTCAACATATACGTCATACACTTTCTGATTACTCATACATCCCTTAACTTCCAGTTCACAAGTTTATCTGGTTATTACATCTAAACAGCTTTCCTGAGTTCATCCTAAGTTCAGTG
>JANHZT010008192.1:0-11852 GCA_032468215.1 Stegonotus admiraltiensis | reverse complement strand
CATTCCCACCCCACTCTGGGGCCAGCCAGAGGTGGTATTTGCCGGTTCTCTGAACTACTCAAAATTTCCGCTAATGGGTCTCTAGAAACTGTCAGAGTCTGCTGAATTTCACCCCTGGTGTCAGCCCAACTCCTTGAGATGGAATGAGCTTCCATTACATAGTTTCTGCATTCCCAGTTCCAAAGCATGCAATATTGCAAGTGGATAAATGGGTACCACTTTGGGGGGGGGTGTACAAGTTACATTTGTTTTTGTGGACCCAAGGCATCACAACACGAGGTGAGGAGAGCCCAATAGGAGCCCACAAGAGGAGCCCACAAGAGCCAGCAACCTGAGCTCCCCAGTTAATTGGTGTTAAAGTAGTTTGCCTCCGTGCAGTATACCAAGAACCTGATGTGCTAGTGGCAAACAAAATGAACTAGCAATCTAGGCTGTCAGGTCTCCATTGTATCTAGCAGGTGTAGATTTCCCTGACATTGTACGCCGTGTGCTAAATAAGAAGTTGTTTTAAATTCTGGTTCATTAAATATATTTTAAATATGGGTACAGTGTTCATTATAAAGGCATGTTAGTTTTCAACTCGTATTCTTTAAAACTCAAGAGTTCCTATAAGGTTTGAATTCAGAAATATATTTCTCACGTAGATGTATATGAAATAAATATATTTTTTAGTTTCTGATAAACCAACCATTCTGGTTGCCTGCCAAACTGTTCGGAAAAATATCATTGCAATATTTGGTTTTACAAAATGAAGACAGAGATATTATTTAAAGTTCAAGCTTTCCAGTGTTAATTATGAAATTCAATTTGCCCCTAGAGATAAATCCAAGTAGAAAGCATTTATATTTAGCTTCCCATGGAATTCTCTGTTGGAACCAAATACACTGAAACTTTGTGAGAGCATCACAGGAAAAAAAAATGTGTGGGTAAAACACATAAGGGATTTGTCCTGTGCAGGCCTATGAAAATGAAGATCAGCTGTGGAAGGACACAACTTAGCCAACAAAATATTTCAAGGATATGTGTTCTACACATTCTTACACATTTTTTAAATGTAAAACTTTAAAAATCTCCTTGGTGATCCGTTGAATCAATGAAAGGTATTTCTGTGGTATATATCTTTATATGCAAATGTTGTTCCTTTATTGTAGAAGTAATGTTTCAATCATTTTTAAAGTATATTGAGTGAGCATCACCGTACATGCATTTTCTAGTTAAGATAAAAAGTATCACAAGTACTTTTCTTCTACTGAAGAGAAGACAAACTTCCATATTGCACCATCTGCTAAGAGCACATTCAAATTGGAAAATGAGGGAAAATATTTTAAAAGAAAGCCCAGAAACCTGGAAGTGCCAGGAAGTTAAAAAAAAAACTGATAAAGTTAATATCCAAATTAGTAAAGATATACAGTATATGGCAAGAACTGAATCTCCAACTGTTTTCTTCTTCCGCATTCTTGGAGGTAGTTCTACTAATTGACATAGATACTTGGTTCTGGCAATAATTTTCTTCTCTGAAAATGGGTTGAAAGGCTGTACGTATTACTACTAGAAGCTATTATTTTGCATCCCTGCCTTCAGGCAATACATCTTGATTTCTTGATTAGTAATATAGAAAAGACTTATAGCCAGCACCTTTCTTTCTCTATATAGACTTCATAGTTTGTTTACTCAAAACAAATAATCTAAAAAAATAAAATAAATGAATTAAATAAGTGATGGCTGCAATCCTTCCACTGCTGGCATACAAGGTAGCCTTGTATAAAACTCTGTTAGTAACCCCTCAAAACATTTGTTTAATATTCAAAGTTTATAAAATATAATTTGTAAGACTCTTCTGTCGCTGGTTTGGTGGCCAATAAGGTTTTTAGGACTGTGTTTGTTTTCCATTTTATCTTAAATAAAAATTAAGAAAAAGAATACAGAAAACTAGTAAAGAAAGAAACAAAGAAATACAAAACATACAAGAATACAAAACAAATATTAGAGACATGCATAATACATCAAAAAAAGTGAGACCATGATTCATTAGAGTTATCCATGATTGACCCAGATCAGTGTTTCTCACCTTTGGCACCTTTAAGATATGTGGACTTCCACTCCCAGAATTCCCCAGCCAGCCATGCATGTTGGATTAAATAAATGAACAAGTGCCAAACTTGCTTTTTGCTAAGATTACTTTTGTATATCAGCAAGGCCTACCAGAAATGCTGGTGCCGATCAATAACAAAGACATAAAATCTCCCATCTATGTAATTTTCAACACCAATGTAAAATATCTCATATCACAGTTTTGAAGACTGATAACTTCAGAATGCAGTGAGGAAGTATTTTTGTAAAAGACAAAATAGCTTTAATACGTTGTCTGAAATGTAGTTTGACAATTCTATCCAGTGGTGGGATTCAAGCAGTGGTGGGATTCAAATAATTTAACAACCGGTTCTCTGCCCTAATGATTTCTTCCAACAACCAGTTTGCCAAACTGTTCAGAAAGTTAACAACCAGTTCTCCCAAAGTGGTGCGAACTGGCTGAATCTCACCACTGGATTTAAGAAACTAAATTCAGCAGCAGACATTTCTTGTGTCTCCACCACATTCTTACTTACTCTCCATGTATCTTTAAAAGGTTTCAATGTATATGTCTGTGCATCTCAGTACACCTTCTTTCTACTTTTAAGATAGGGAAAAACAAACCCCTCTTGCTTCCTTTTAGATCCTGTCAGAACTAGCCCAAGAATGACATAGAACAATCTAGCCAAAGTTCATTTCTTTATTTGCTTATACCCAGTGGTTAAATCCAATTTTTTTTACTACCGGTTCTGTGGGTGTGGCTTGGTGGGCATGGTGTGGCTTGGTGGGCGTGGTGTGGCTTGGTGGGTGTGGCTTGGTGGGTGTGGCAGGGGAAGGATACTGCAAAATCTCCATTTCCACCCCGCTCCAGGGGAAGGATATTGCAAAATCTCCATTCCCAACCCTCTCCAGGGCCAGCCAGAGGTGGTATTTGCCGGCTCTCTGAACTACTCAAAATTTCCACTGCCGGTTCTCCAGAACCTGTCAGAACCTGCTGGATTTCACCCCTGGTAGCACTCCACCATCTCTACGCATCTAGAACAGAGAATAGATTTGTGCCAGCAGCAGGAAAACATTCTCCTTATGATACCCCCTCTCTCCCCAACACACTGTCTGGTACCCAAGACAGCCATCATAGTTTGCCAGGCCAGCATTAATCCAGAAATGGTGCAGTGCAAAACCCTTCTATGGAACAGTCTTCAGAAAAAGACTACTTAGGTACTTTCGCAGCAAATTGTTAAAAATAAAATAAACTAATATTGCTACAAAGTAACACATCATACTTAGATTATTAATTCATTTTACAGTTCTTTTGGGTGAATTTATTGGTGCCAGCCTTTTTGCACTTATCCAAATATGCTCCTGGAACAATTTTTCATCAACAATGCTGTTGATGAAAAATAAATATGACCCATGTTCAGTGGACGAAGAGATATTTTTCTTCTTATTGTGTCAACACATTATTCATTACATACACAGGCACACAGACACACTTCTACTTTGAAATGTGTGCTTCTTTAGCATCTCTTGTGTATATCCTTTGACAACTATTGTCAAAACAAAAAAGTATCTGCATCGCTAGGCAAGAGGACAGTTTGTAGCTGAACTTTCTTTTCAAGAAAGATGGTTTCAAGTACAGCTGGAAATTCTATTTGTTTTAATCTGGGCTGTCTTACTCCAGTCCATTTCACCCCAGATTCTTCATAAAATGTCCCAACAATCTAAGTTGTTTCACTGCTCAGTATGGCCATTGTGCCGGCCCCAAACTGCCAATTGGGCAGAGATGGGACAATTTTCTTCTCATCTCCAACCTCATTTTTCAGGGGAAGGTGATCAAGAAAGTGCTTGTGCTGCAATTTCAGAAGAGATAGAGGAAAACAGAGGTGGCTTTGAATCAAAGTATACAATAACTGCTCGGAAAACAATATGCTGTTAACTTGCTCTTCAGTAACAGATTTTATGCAGTAACGGGGGAGTTGGGGAAATAGAAGTGTTGGGAAAACTAGGGACAACAGCCACTAAAAGACAGATCTGAACTTCTGCACAAACCAAATAACATCCCTTTTCCTCTTGTTTACAACTACTCTCAAGTGCAAAATTAAAATTAAAAATGGCCACTAGATGGTATCATACCTGCAAAATTGCAAAGTAAATGATTTAGCTTCAAAGTTTATTGATTCCAGGAAGAGGTATTTGTTGATTACCAATCCACATGCCCAATCTCTGTTTTGCTATTTATTATATTGATATATTTGACATCACAAAGCAGCAAAACAGAGAGGGCTATTAGAGTATAAGTTACTTCGTGTCGTCCAATTTACTTATAAAAAATAATAAAACCACTTTAATGAATTGAATATGAAAGGTTTGCTTTAGCTCTGGACAGAGCAACATATACTAAGTAAAGTAGATATGCTTCCTCATGAATTATTATTATGATTTTCCTAAAGGTTCCACAAATATTTGGAAATTTTTTGAATGTAATAGCACTATTTATCCAGTGATTATCTCTCAATATAGTAATAATTAATTTTTAGAAATATCAGACATACTGTCAGTATCTGATGATATTCTACAGCTGCACCCAGTAGTAGTCAGGACTGTCATATATATGATATTCAATAATCATAATTTGTTAACAGATATAACCATGGCAATGGACACTGAGCATTATTCTATTTAATATTCTATTAAAATTGAACTGTTCTAATGTTTTCTGTGTGCATGACATTATATTTGTATTTTTCTAAAAATACGCTCATTTATATACATATATGTTAAAGATAGGGACATGGTTAAATGATAGGCGCAGTGGCTAAGATGCTAAGCTTGTTGATCAAAAGGTCGGCAGTTCAGCGGTTCGAATTCCTAGTGTCGGGTAATGGGGTGAGCTCCTGCTACTTGTCCCAGCTTCTGCCAACCTAGCAGTTCGAAAGCACGTAAAAATGCAAGTAGAAAAATAGGCAAGGTAACAGCATTCCATGCTTCCATGGTGGGAAGGTAACAGCATTCCATGCGCCTTTGGCATTTAGTCATGCCGGCCACATGACCATGAAGACATCTTCGGTCAGCACTGGCTCTTCGGCTTTGAAACAGAGATGAGCACCGCCCTCTAGAGTCTGGAACGACTAGCACATATGTGCGAGGGAAACCTTTACCTTTATGTTAATGAACCAGCCACTCTAGCTGCTTTACATAACAAAAAGCCAGAATACAAAAAAGAGAAACAGATGATATACCTACAGAAAAAAAAACACTTCATACAGAACAGAACAAAATCTTACAGGGGCTCATTAATTACCTTGTCTCACTAATTACTTTGCCAGGGAGAATATCTAGGGCTTCAATACCTTTTGGAATATCATCAGAATGGGAGTGTTAGGGTTCTATGAAGGAATTTTATTCTAGAAGGCAGGAGAAGGCACACCCCCATGATAGATGACTATGGTGAACCAAAGCTCTTGCAGCTGCCATAAAAGCCAATGCAGTCCTAGACTACATCAGCAGAAGAATAGTAATGAAGCATTAGTACCATTTTAAATTGCACTGGTAAGATATCGCTTAGAATACTGCATCCAGTTTGGATCACCACAATACAAAAAAAAAGATGTTGAGACTAGAAAAGGTGTATTGAAGAGCATCAAAAATACTTAGTGAGCTGGAGACTAAAACAGATGATGAACAGAACTGGTATGTCAAAGTCTAACAAGGAGAAGGACTAGGAATGATACGATAGCAGTTTTCCAATAGTTGTCACAGAGAAGAGGTGGTTAACCTATTCTCCGAAGGGAAAGACAGGAAGTAATGGATGGAAGATTATCAAAGAGAGATGCAACCTAGAATTAAGGAGAAATTTCCTGTCGATGAGAACAATAAATCAATGGAATGGCTTGCCTCCAGAATTGTGGGTGCTTCATCACTGGACATTTTAAAGAAGAGATTGGACAGCCATTTGTTTGGAATGGTATAGGGTCTCCTGCTTGAGCTGGAAGTAGAAGATTTTCAAGGTCCCTTTCAAATCCGTTATTCGGTAATTTTGTAATTCCCTGTTTAGATTAAATTTTGGGACTCCTTAATTTGGGATCAGGAGATTTCCCAGAAGTGATTCATAAAACTTTACTCATTCAAGAGAATTTTCTGCTGAGAAACAGCAGCTGTTTATTTATTTATTTATTTATTTATTTGTTTGTTTGTTTGTTTGTTTGTTTGTTTATTTATTCTTAAATTTATATGCCGCCCTCCTCCTGAAGGACTCAGGGCGGTGTACAACTGTTCTGTTGGAATGGTCATTGCTGATTGCTGACAATAAACTGTAGCCTAGTAGCTTAATGCACAAATTTATGGTTGAACTTGCAATAGGAAGAGCATTTGGTCATTGTGTGTATTGATGTTTTTAAAACTCTGTTTGTATAAATGCATCCTAATTGTATTTCTCTTTTCAAAGTGATAGAACAGCACTAGTTCTGTAGAAAGTTCTGTAGAACTTTCTACAGAACTAGAAAGGTAAATGTGATTATCTGCAAATATCCTGAGGAGGTGCACAAAGAGAAAGATAAGAACAAGTGAAGCATTGTCCAACGATTTGGAAGAATGGTGAACAACATTTTCATCTAATGAGAGGACATTAATGTTTTCCATAACCTTTGTTAATGTGATTGCAAGCTTCCTCTAGTTTGTTCAATACAGACTTATGCTTTATGCTTTAGCACTTCTTCATGAAAACCATGGCAATTTTCTGTGTTCTGAATGTCTTCAGAAGCCATTAACAAAGAACTTTTAACAAGGCAATCTGATTTATTAAAGTAGCCTGACAATGTAACTTTTACCAAGTCAATTAGCAAATTGCTTTCAGTAGATGAACCAATTTGCACTGAATATGCTTGGAAGATATGGAGGAGGAATAAAAATTTGGATATTAACATGAAAATGAAGCCATTTAATTAGCAAAGCGATGGGGAAGAAGGGGAAGGCCCCCTTTTCATGATCTGAGCAAAACAGGTGCCTTAGTAAAAAGATTGCTAATGAAGCAGGCTTTCTCCAAGACAATTTGCATAGCATTAGCCTTGCAGATCTTGCTCATAATTTTAACCTACAAGAGGTGGAAGAGTTCATGTTGCTTTGAGAAATTGACAGTTGCTTTAAAAGCATCCCAAGGATCTAAATGGGAGGTGGGGGGAGAACTTTCATAAATTGTTATCAACTTCTTCGGAGTGATTGGAAATATTTAGAAATATCTCCCATTCATCACTGCTCTAATCAAGGTGAAACTTCTGTTACATAAAAAGAAAAAGAAAAGCCAAGCCAAGCCTTCATACTATATTTGATACTGAAACAATAGTTATTAAGGGTGAAATCAAGTTAGACTTAGTGAGTGGACTATAAGAAATAAACCACTATAAGGTAAGCCAAAAGTGACTATATGTGTATAAAGCTTCCTGTGGTCTCTATCAGCATTTCTGTGTTACATCCTTGAAATTATTCCTTGTGTCCTGGTGAACTTCAAAGGACTTACCTCTGGTCCCAATTACATGAGAAATGAGGCAGCAGTATCTTAAAGATGTGCAGGTCTATCTCTAGCATCTTTATCATCTCTATGTTGTTGTAATGCAGCTGTAGGAATGTGAGTTTGACTGGGACGGTAACTGTGAAAGGAGTTGCAAAGAAAATAGAGGTTTTTTGGAAGCATTCATATTGCTTCTGAATCTGAACTGAAGGGGCTCTGCTTGCGAAGCTGGACAGTGCTGGCTGAGCTTGACACTTAGGATCATGCTTTTCTACTTTCAGATTTGCAAAGGTCAGAATTGATTTCACTTCCATCGGACTACAAAGCAGCATTGTCAATGTTGTTCCAAAATGTAAATGCAATTTTAGATGTCATTATCAAATTATTGTTCCAAATCACAGGAAGCAATAGTTCCATTTTATACCATCTTGACTGACCTGCATTTTGAATATTATATCCAGTTTGGGGGTCCAGGACTAATGTTTTAAGAAGGATTCCAAGGAGCTACTTATTTTGAGAAAGGAAGACTTTGTGGGGTGAAGAATAAATGGCACTCTTCCAGTAATTGAAGGACAGATCTGCAAAAGAAGATCAAGGCTGCTTCTTTAACATTCCAGAATGCAAAATGTTGAATAAAGGCTGATTCCATCTGAAGGTCAGGAAAGAAAACAAACTTCCTAACAGTTAGAATTCAGCAGTGGAACAAATCCTTCAGAGAATGGTTCCTTTATTGGATGTGTTGAATTTAGAAGAAGGATGATAGAGAGCTGTCTGTCATAGCTTGTGTAATTTGGATTCCTGGCCCTGACAGGGGATTTGACTTTATGGCCTAAGCAGCCCTTTCCTGCTTAGTGATTCTATGCTTTTATGGCTCAAACTTCTCACTATTCTGGAAAAGAAGAACAGAAAGGGGTGCAGCTTGACAAATGACAGCTCTAGATTTTAACAAAAAGACTTTTACCAGAGTTTTGCAATTACATTGCTTGGAGGAGGGTACATAGCCCAGGTTTTTGCAAGTTGGTTCTTTCAGAAGCAGCTATCTTTAAAAATTCTAGGTAGAGGTATAGATTCTACACTTTTTTTGTCTTTTTATTGCCAACAAAAATGTCTTTTCATTGTAACTCTGGGTAATGTTGTTCTAAAAGTACATAACAGACATTGCTCTTAAAACACTTGTTGTTATTTGCCTTGTTTCGATCTTGTATCCTAGTTATTACTATGGTCTTTCCCAATGCAGTAATTTATTGGATCTGAATCCCGGTGACTGATCTGTGTTTGTCTCTTTGATGTGTGTTCATTGTGTGACTGTACATTTCATACACGTACACACAGTATGCATCTGTCTCTATTTATCGTAAAATGTCCATCCTTCTTGCCTCTTCCAAAAGTGATATTCCAAAGGCTAACAAGATAGTCTATCCACACCCCCAATGTTGAAATAACAATAAAGCACAGATTAAAAAATCATAAAATCAGCAACACTACAGTAAGCAAAAAGTATCATAAAAGGGGGGGAAAGGGAATTAACAGCATCAACAGTTCAAAGAATGAAACTCTGGCCACAATGCATTTTGTCCTGTAGGAACAGCAGGGGATGAAGTGACAAATGGAACAAATAAACAAGTAAAGTCAGGTAGAATCACATAGCCTTGATTTGGAAGGAACATCAGTACTGTAATCTCTCAAAGGACTGCAGAAGAAATAATGCAGAGTACAGTAGACTTGAAGAGAAGACATGAAAAGTTTACAGTGTCCTGGGGTCTGACTTTTTTAAGAACCATTTAGCTTGTCTGTTCAGAAATACCACAAAGACAACCTGTTTCTCAGTCTGCATGTGAGATCTTGTTAAGAAGGGTCAGTGAGGTCATCACAGCTGTCCAAAATATGATCTCATGAATCAGTTAATTTTAAATTGTCTACATCTCTAAAACTGCACCATGGCATATTTTGAAGCTTCTGAAGATTGTTCCCAGCAAACCACTTTCTGTCCCCCTTATTCTTACCTCCTCCAAACTTTACTGATTTGTGTGCTAATTCTGTGGTTCAATTTAATCAAACAGGAGAATTAACTTGTCTATGTGTTGATTTCTTTTCTTATTCTAATGATCTAGCATGACTCCAAACATTTTAGCATACATTTTCTTCTTTTCCATCCTTTCCTTTGTCTATTGCAAATCATGAATTTATTCCTCTATTTTTTTTTAACCAAGGTAACTTCTCACAAACAAAATAATTAGCAACCTTATTTTGTCCCATGGAAGGAAATTCTATTTATTGTCAGTCACAATCCTATGTTATAAATATATTTATGTGTTAACTTTGTATTTGTTCATCCTACCACAAGATTACATTTAACTGGAACAAATGTTTTCTGTTCCTGCTTTGAGCGGATACTCTGAAACTGCCTCTTGTTTCCTTTTTTATTACTGCCTTTATTACTCCGGGCTTTTACATACTCCATAAAACAGAATGGACATGACCTGATTTTTGTGGCCTTGTCATCACTAATTTGTTTTGCGGGTGCCTTACTTTTCAGCCATCTCAATGATGTTTGAGTAGAAGCAGACCAGAAGTGTTCCCATAAACACTTATTTTATTGAAACGGCAAAAACAAAAAACCAGAGTGAGAAGAACACGCATGCAGGGATATATCAAGCCGAGGAAATCACATTTGAAACCTAATGCCACCAGAGTTATAATTCATCAGAGAAATGAACAGGATGGCATTATGCAGTGTGCAATTATTTTTTCTTGAGCTGAGCATTGTACCTGTCTTTGAACAGCATGTTCAAAGCTGCTCTGAAAAATGAGGCAAAAGTAGTGAATGTAAATTAAATGCTCTCTGTAATTAATCTAATTACTCAAAGGCTAAATGTTAACAGAAACATGCGGCTGATACGTTTCCCATTCCCCTAGATCTCCAATATTTCCCAAGTTTCAAATAATTTAAGAAATCTCTAAGCAGCCCCCTCCTATCTTCACATAAATATGTCCTCTTGTATATGGACAGAACCAGGTCTTAAGGAAGAGTCAACATATGAAATCAGGAAGGAATAGCATTATTGGACAGGTGTGTTTTTAATGGGTAGTGACACTAGGAAGAAAAAGGAAGCAGTTTATGATTTCCTGGAGAGTCATATGTTGGCTCCAAACTCTGCATTTAGGCCTTAGACAGCAGTTACTATCTAAATTAAATATTGTTATATTTAAATAATAAAATTATCCATAGACAAACAGATGAGGAGATGTTTAATTAAATGGGAAAATTTTGTATTTTTGTATTATTTCTGAGGGAACCCTTGGCTGCTTCTTCTAATGTAGAAGGTATAATGGTTGAGGGTTAAATAAAAGACAGAAACTTTCTGGGATCCAATTCAGCTGCCTGGTATGCATGACTGGACTAAAGTTTTAAAGTCTCTTGTCTCTCTTGGTCCTGTTAAGCAATAAACCCCAGTCTTATTGATAGACAAGGTCACAGCAAGGTTCACGATGATAAAACTTTTCTCCCTCTGCAGTCTGACAGAGCACCAGTCTACAATCAATTGCTTTCCCATCTATCTCAATAAAAGTATAGTCTGTGACTCTATTTTTGATTTATTGGTCAGACAGCTTCTTTTCACTTGATTGGCACTTCAATCTCTTTATCATTGTAGTTGTGGAGTTATAGCAAAGTCTAAAAAAGCTTTGTGATTAACCTTTTCATCAAGTAATTTAAAAGAAAGAAGAAAATTGCTGGTAATTAGCTGTATTGAAGGTATGCTGACCCAAGCAACTCAGATAAATGTACCAAACAAATTTTTAAGATGGTGATTTTAAAAAAACAACAACAACTCAACCACCAGAACTGCTTAAAATGTATATTTCAATTGCTCATTATTTTAGTTCTGGTTTTTCCATAAAATGACCCCAGGTTACAGTCTCAGATAAGGAAATTGGAATGTATTATTTACATTGGGCCTCTTGAGCTAATGATTTTAATCTTTTGTGTGCTGCCCAGAGTCCCTGCTGTAAGATGGCTGCCATATAAATTATTTAAATATATATATATATATATGTGTGTGTGTGTGTGTGTGTGTGTGTATGTGTATGTGTATGTGTATATATGTATATAGATAGTATATAGATAGTATATAGATAGATAGATAGATATAGTATATATATAGTATATATATATATAGTGTGTATATATATGTGTATATATATATGTTTTCTGAGGTTTTCACGGGTGTTTGTATGTAGGTCTTTGGTTGTTCGGGTTTTCTCCCGCGTAAAATTGGAA
>JANHZT010008191.1:14343-35043 GCA_032468215.1 Stegonotus admiraltiensis | reverse complement strand
GTTTTACTACCAGTTCTATAGAACCGGTGAGAACCGGGGGCAACCCACCACTGATCTAAGCAAACATGCAAGCTAGAGGAGAGATGTAAATTGTACTTTCCAGAACTGTAAATATACTGTATAACAGCAGGAACTGTGTGTATTAACATAGTAGTGAAATTCAGGGGAGCTATTTCCAAGCACAACCCATAAGATTGACATACAGGCCATTATAATTAAAATAGCAGAGACCCTGCAAGGCCTGTACATGTTTATTAAAAGTAAGTTTGACCTTGAATTAAGCTTGTCTCCAAATAAGTGTTCAGATATATACAAGCTATACATTATATATTGGCTCATTTATTTTTTTTTTCCTATCTGGTCATAAATATCTAGTCTGGAAGTACTGTTGATACAGATGTAAATCCTACCTCACAATCTGGATATGCTTTGATGGGAGTTAATGTTTTCTGCTAAAGTCAGCCCAGCTGCTGCTGGTTGGGGTAGTGCCCAGTACAACTAAAGGGAAGGAATTTTCTTATTCTCAATGAGGCACCAAGTGCAGCAAATTATATTGTTATCACCACCAAGACCACCAATAGAATCTTTTTATTCAAATATAAATAAATATCACTGTCAGTGTATAATTATATCATGAGAATCAGCTCTTGTTAAGCTGTATAGAATCTCTGGGCTGTTTATAATGGGGCAGTAGCAGCTGAGGTTTTGCTTTGTTGATAATCATTTCCCAGAGGTCCTATATTTCAGACTAAGTGCTGTGAAAGGAGGAAAACATGTGCTGACAATGATGACATCTGAAGTCTTTTGAAAAGGGAATGAGAATGGAAGTCAAACATTTCTTGAGAAAGGCTAATGCAGAAGCAACCGAAATCATAAACTAGCTGTTCAAATATTAAGCTCTAAATTGATTATCCTTTTATACTAGGAAAATATGACACGGAATATACTTAAATGAATGGAATACTTAAGGGATGTATGCTGGAGAGCGTCCATTGGCCATAAATCTCTGGTGCATGTAAATTTTATGTTTACAAAGGAACTATGCTTACGTTTGTTTGCTATTTTATAATATCCTGATCTAAAAATAAGATAACTTCCATTATTGGCTTTTTCATTTGATACATTCAGTTCAAACAAGTAATATCCAACAAGTAATATCACAAAACAATTTGTGATAAAGATCTAGACTTCAGCGGCATACCAGTTTATCAAGCCACTGAAAAGTACTGATAGCGTCATTTTATTGCATTTATTTTTGGATTAACTGAATTTATGCCCTGCCTTTCTAAACAAAGAAAGGTGTTCGAGGTAATATCTAGATAATTAGATTGTTCAGCCAGGGATGGTGAGATTATGGTTTAAATCTCTTAGACTCAAGGGTTGTTCTGAAACTATAAGATTTGGTTGCTCATTTATTTGATATGTATATTAGGAAGAAAAAAGTACAGTGCAGAAAAGGAGAAGGTGGGGGGGGGGCAGCCTCTTATGGAATATCAAACTCCATCCAGATTTATGACCACTGAGACAACCCTGGCTGATAAACTATTTCAGCATCAGTGATAACAATGAAGCAGGCAGGCAATTTAGGCATTTGTATGAAGTCAAAGTAAATTGTATAAGTTTATCTGATTTATTAGTCATCAGCTGAAGGTGAAACAAGGGCAAGAAGCAGACTAGTAATCCTGTGGAAATTTACAGTGAATATGTCGGAGTAAAATCCCATAGAATAATATGGTGGCTTGCTTGCTTGACCATTGCTCCAACAGTGAAGCCTTTCCTGATACAGTTAAGTAAAAGTTAGCCGCTAAGGAAGTTCAACACTTAGAATTGACTTCAAAGAATTTTAAAAAGAAAAAATGGTAATCAAAGCAAAAACAGAGACATTGACTCCTCTAAAATTATGCTGTTCTGAGTCATACACATAGGTTGTTGCTATTTATTTGGGTCATATTTCTTAGGAACTGACCTAAAGTATCATACAAATAAGACTGAAGCTTTGTAAGGTTGGCTTTTGCAGAAATAAGCATTTCTCTAGCTAACTCTATGCACCCAATCTTCTTATTCAACAGCAAAGCAAACCTAAACTGGAGGCACTCTGGTTGATCCTTCCATTTTCCTCTCTTTCTGATGAATTTCCTCCAAAACGTTAAATGCTTGAAGATCAGTGTGGATTTTGCACAGATATCCCTGGCCTGTTGTTTCATTCCATTGTTGTGGATGTTGGATTGGAGGGCGCCTTCCATCAGGCCATTCTACTGCATCTGTAATAGATCAGCAGTCAGCTGTGCTGACTGGATGCCAATCTAAAATGAATTCAGGCCACTGACACAATGACTGCACAGCAGCTTGATCCAAAGGCCTTTGAAGTCAATGGAAAGTCTACTTTCTGCTCCAATATCAACCTCTAAATCAACCACATATGAGGACAAGACAAGATAGTATGATTCTAGTTCTCCTACGTTCCAAATACACAGGCCTTTTGACCTCATGAACTATCTGCTAACAAAAAATAAACACTTCATCCTCTGACAGGGCCAATCTCTTTACTTATATAGGGGACAATCCAGCTGCTATTAAATACTAAAGCCTGTTGATTAAGCAGGCACCCAGTTAAAGCAATCAGACTAAAAAGTACTTAAATTTAGCTGGAACATCCCTTGACTGAGTCAATGAAGTAGTTTGTTTCAACGTGTATTTATAGGTTGGTATTTTTTTTTTATTCCCAGTGGCCTGTCACATAAAAATCGAGCAGGTTAATCTTTTCCTGGCACAGAAGTGATGGGAAAGCTTCATGTGCTAAGTTTATGAGCCTAAAACTGCTGATAAAGGTGCAAGAATAGAGCTACTCACAAGATGCTAAACCTGTGGGACCTTTGTAAAGTGTACCTATCGCCACAATTCACATGCCATGTAGATCTGTCACTGTTTCTTCCTTTATTTTTTATTTTTTTTAAATAACTGCTTTCGCTATTACTATTATCGCAGGTACATTCTGGTTATAGGTCTACGTTTTCAAGGCTTTACAACAAGAATGGTGAGCCCATGGCTCTCTGGATGTTGCCGAACTAAAACTCCTATGAGTTTCAGCTATAATAATATCAGAGGAATCATTCAACTGGAAAAAAGTATGACAAGTATACTGATTAATCTAAATTATTCTATACATTGCTACCCTAGGGTGGGGTGGAGTGGAAATCCTGATGTGGTGCCTAGAAAACCTGGAGAAGTCAAAAGTATCTCTGATTAAGTTACTGCAAGGTAAACATGCCCTTCAAGAGTGAGAGAAATGGCTCTGTCCCATCTCCAGTTTTAGTTCTTGATGAAGTCACCAAATCCCTTAGGAGAAACTCCAAAATGTTCTTGGACCTCTTCCTATGTTTTTTTTTCCTTAACTGCAACTGGCACACTGATTGTGGGCTACTCAATATATCCTGACTTTAATGATGAATGCAATTATTACCTCAAATTACTGTGAATAATTCTACATGGGGTGCCTTTGAAGAGAACACAAGCATTCCAAGTAGCTTGTCTGCTAACTAGAGAGCAGGTTTAGCAACACTAAAGGCATAGTAACCTATCCTATGTCTTAATTAGGCCCCCAGCCCATGCCAAGTCAAGAGAATGGGAATCTAGCAAAATGCTCCTAGACCCCATAACTATGGAATACCCCCAATATAGAATGACCCAAATCTTCTTGCTCTTCAGAAATTGCTTCATACCCGGTAACCTGTATATGAGGATATGAACAAGTCTTGGTATAGCCAAAGTATGAAGAGGTCTTTCAAATACGGGGTGGTTTTACAAGTGGGAGTAAAACACACCGTAGTTTTCCCCGACACAGCAACTGTTACCTTGAATCAGTTTTGCTTCATTGTTAGGCACAAACCTTCGCCCAGTCATTTTAGTTTAATCTAAATTCCTTTGCACAAACTTTGCAGCAAGGTTCTGGGCTAAAAGAAGGAGAAAGAAGAAGAAGGAGGTTGAGAACAGTTAGCAAGTGCAGGAGATCTTAGGAACAGATCTTCAGTCATTGGCCTCTGGAAATGTTAGCTTTGCCTGCCCTCTAGTGGGTCATAATGCATGTTGCCTTACCTTTTCTATTAGGACGTCATGCTATTTCTTTGATCAAATCTATCATGATAAATATGGTTTGGCTGGGTTTCATATCCACAAGGGAACTGCAATTTCACAAGAAAAGAAATACCAAACCAACTTATGCTATGGTTGCTCAGGGCAGAATATATTTTCCCTTTGATGATCTGATGAACTGAGAAATATTTCCCCAGCACTTGTATTTCAGGATATATTTTTGCCCATTACCAATATTTCAATTTCCCATCCTAATATCTAATATGACTGAACTCTCTAATCTTATACCACACTTTGAATGACTGTACATCTTCCAGGCAAGATATATTACATTCTAGGGTGCTGAAAGAACTTGCTTATGTGCTACCTTGGACAAATCCTTGGGAGATGGTGAAGTGCCAGATAACAAGATGGGATAACATTATTCCTGGTGTTCAAAAGGGGGAAAATAAAATTCTGTGAACAACAGACCAATACCTGAGAAGAATCTATGGCAGATAGTAAAGAAATCAATCCATAAGCACATTGAAAATAATGCAATAGTTACCAAAAGTATGCACAGTTTTGTTAAATGAGATAAATGTTGTCTTATTTTAAGGCATTCTGATTAATTAATTAATTAATTAATTAGTGTTAATTAGGTGTGGTCTGAATGGTGTTTCAAATGTGGATGCAAATAGGACTAAAAACTCACACAGGGTTTCTTTAATGATTAAACGTTTTTAATGATTCTTCATTAAACTGGAGGCTTCTCAATATTTTTATTAATGGAGTTGATATACAAATAGAGTGATGCTTCTCAGATTTGCAGATGAGATAAATTTGGGTGAGATAGCTAATACTATACAAAATAGAAATACAATTCAAGTAATCTTATTACATTTGAGAAGCAGGTTGAAAATAACTAAATGGCCTTTATCACAGAGAAACACAACATAATTCACTTAGGAAAAACATGAGATAAGACAGTATATCTATTCAACTAAATGGAATTTAAAAAAAAACACTGGATTCATTATTGGAGACAATATGTAACCATCATAACAAGTAACTACTGATTTCTTTTTAGCCATACATTTGTCTTTGTACTTTAAATCCATTCAAGTAAGCATGAGTTTTTGTAAGATAACCTTTATTGTCATTTTGTTTTGTGGGCACTCTGGCACACATTAAAAATGAAATTCTGCTGCCTGCTCTCAAAAGTGTACCTATACCTAACACACATATAGATATGCTATATACATACTTATGTATATACCTACATCTTGGAAGGATTGACAGCTGAGTCAACCTTCAGCCGATGAGATTTGAACTGCTGAACTGCAGCTAGCAGTCAGCTGAAGTAGCCTGCAGTGCTGCACTCTAACCACTGTGCCATCTCGGCTCTAAAATGAAGGATGTTTTCCATAGAAGCTGCCTTCTGTTCCCTGAAAACAGCCACTCACAACTAAAAAAGCTAGATTGTCAGTCCGATGAAAAAAAGGATTACGGGTGACATGATAGTAATCTTCCAATACTTGAGGAGCTGCCACAAAGAAGAGAGTCAACCTATTCTCCAAAGCACTTGAAAGCAAAACAAGACACAATGGATGGAAACTAGTCAAGGAAAGAACCAGCTTAAAAATAAGGGAAAATGTCCTGACAGTGAAAACAATTCTTTGACCCTCTTGCTGACTATCTCTTGAAGCAGTAAGAGATGTGGCGGCTCAGTGACTTAATGATGCTGGAGAAGGCCTATACTCCAGCAACTCAGAGTTTTAAAACCATGTGATGAAGTGAGTTCCTATCACTTGCCTCAGTTTCTGGCAACTTAGCAGTTTAAAAGCATTTACATGCAAGTAGATAAATCAGTATCACTTAGGTGAGAGAAAAAATGGCACTTCAAACGTAGCAATTCAACCGGTGCTGGACCTGCCTGAATGTGACACCTGAATGTAAAGTGACATTGGTGGAGGGAAAAGTCTGGATGATGATGCTGCAGAATCCCATCAAGCCTTCTTCGCGTGGAGCCATCCCCTATGGTGGAGTCTGGATAGCACACAAGAATCAACTGAATGGATTAGCAATTGTCAGCAGCCAAACAACTACTTTTGTATTAACACTCTTGGCTAAAGTAACATTGCCATGCATTGATAAATGATACGTAATCTTAAGGCAGCAGGGAGATTGCCACTTGATTCTATGATATGGGAGGAATGCATAGATATTTTAGCCACGTAACATTTTGCAGACCACCAATTCCTTTCTCTGAGAGGTCCATTAAAATGTAGGATGTGCATCATCATCATCATTTACATTATTGGGCTTTTAAAGTTGTCGATCAAACTAAGATAGGAGCCAAAACTCTACCTTTAAAACTTTCCACTTGATCAACTATAACAAATACTAATTTAATGATTGCCTTTTTGTAACAACAAGAAGTAGCAACACTTTTAGCAAAAGGATTGGAATGAGAGAAATTGCCTAATCAGCCTCTCTTTACGCAGTTCTCTGTGAGAGCGATTATTGAATTTTTGGTCTCTGCAGAATTTTAATGAAGCTCTGTCTTCTATAAAATCCAGCCCTTTGCCAATAAAGTTCAATAACTCGACCACCCATGTAATAAGATGTACTGGCCTGAAATCTTTCATTTGCCCCAAAGATGAAGTCCTGCCAGAAGCTCTCTGGGAATATAGACGCACCTTCAGATGTATTGCCTGAAGGAAATAGAAGACCTACAAGTCTCACTTCTATATTTTAATTCATTGCTGTATTTTCTTTGTGTATAAAATACTTTGCCAAAGGGTGATGGGTGAAACTTTATGAAAATCCTTATCTTTTGAATTTTCATCAGTCAACATCATCATAAAGATTCACTTTGCACAAAGAAGACAGGTGCAGTGCCTGCTCTTTTTTCCATAAATTTGTCAACCTTTGTATAGTTCATATTCAAGTCATCCATAAAGATGAGTTTATGTTTTCTTTCTTTCTTTCTTTTTGTTTAATGTAAATCGATTTACCTGTGTTTTCTGCACTACACTGAATGATGGTGGCCTTCCACAGCTTCAGATAAAAGTTTTCCTAACTTTTTTGGGGGAAGACACAAGGGCATGCTGACATTAATAGTTAATATTTCTCATTCAAAAGTTCAGGTGTCTGTTTAAGGCCTGAATTGCTGCAGCACATCTCACAAGTGTTATTACTTTCTGTAATGAATAATTTGCTCTGCAGGCAGGACACTCACTTTTCTCTATGGATCTATTGACCATACAGCTCCTCTTGAATACATATGGTATTTGCATGAGTAAGTGGACAATTTTTTTATAGGAAAAGGTAAATTTAGATATTAACAGCATCCCTAATGATATAGTATGGGTTTTCAAGAAGGTAGTCATTCCCTGAGGTCTTAACACCACAAAGTTTAATGATCTTAAACCACAAATTAATAAGTGTGTGCACGTGCTCCTCTGGTTTAGTATCTATTTCTACCCTTAGGCTTTTTCTCGGTGTAATATGACATAATTAGTAATCTCAGAAAATATACATGTATTTGCAATTTTAATTTTTACAAGTTACGCTGAGGGAAAAAGTGGTCTGAATTTTTACTGAGAGGAAAAAAGAAAGAGACCGTTAGTTTATGCTGGTCAGAAACTTTCAAACTAACCTTTTGATTTTCTCCAACACCTGCTCCACACTTCTACCAAACTACTCAGGTGTAAAATCTTAATAGGAAGATCTTAATAGTGTCAAAGTTTTCCTCTCATGCAATATAAAAATGTTGAGTTCCAAGAAAGCTGACAGGAGACAGCCTTTGTTGATGAAGAGGCTAGGAGTAGTTTCAAGTGCCAGCCAAGAGCCTGGATTATTCACTAAGTGCTGGCACTCATCAAGGCAGACATTACACATGTTCACGCCCAACCTCTTTCTGCACTTGCCAATACAACTGTGGCATACACTGGAAAATGCAAATTTTTATCAAGTCATTCTCCTTTACTGCCAGATGACAATGTCTGTGCTGTTAATTAGCATTATGAATCACAACTCTAGAAAAGTGCATGTGGTGTAATGTTGTTCCATTTCATGATAATTACAAATAATAATAATGAATAATTCTTGGTTCCTTGGTTAGGGCTTGAATTATTTAGTTTCCAATCACCTTACACTGTGAATGTGATTGTAGATTAGACAACACCATTTATAATTTATTTAGAGACATCCAGAAATTTGTGCCAAGATCAATGGCACAGTTGTGGGTCAATGGTGATGGCTGGCAAAGATTAATATCAAGAGAGGAATATTTCAAGGAGACTCACTATCACCAATACTGTTTGTCATTGCACTGATTCATCTGTTAACAATACTGAACAAGTCAGGCCATGGTTATCAAACATCAAAAATATCTGCCAGACAATCTTACCTCTTTACATGGACAATCTGAAGCTGTGTGGGAAAACACCATCTGAAATAAAATTGCTGCTCAACACTACAACATAATATACAGCTGACATATTGCACTGGGGTTTGGATTAGACAAATTTAAGTTAGTGTACATAACATATGATTAAGGAGATATGATTAAGGGAACATATGGAATAATCTCCATATATCTAAAGGATTGTATCATAAGAGAGGGAGTGGACTTTTCTATTGTTGCAGAACCAATGGGTTTAAGCTGCAAGAAAATCAGTTTGGTCAAGTGGTTAAGGCACCAGGCTAGAAACCAGGAGACCCTGAATTCTAGTACAACCTTAAGCATAAAAGGCAGTCACTCTCTCTCAGCCTAACTCACTTTGCAGGATTGTTGTTGGGAGGAAAATAGGAGGAAGAGATATTGGATATGTTCACTGCCTTGAGTTATGCATAAAAATAATAAAGGTGGAATTAAAAGAGTAGTTCACCCTAGATGTCAGGAAACTTCTTGTTTATGTAAGTTAGAGAAAAGGCTGTTACTTGAAGTGATAAGTTTTCTTTCATTAGGGATCTTCAAACAGAAGCCAGATGTTCCAGTGGATCTTGTGCTGAGCAAGGGCTGGGCCTAGATGACTTATAAGGTATCTTTCAAATCTACGAAACTGTAACAAATTGACTGGTATTACTAAGGGATGAACATTAGAAGCAGATTGTAGTCTTCCTATTGTGCTTCTTTCTGGAAACACTTCGTGTTCCATTGTTGGGAATCGGTTGTTGTAACATGGATTATGGAAAATTGTTGAACTCCCATCATATGACATGAATGTTCCAGGCAGGAATGCACACATGATACCTCCTAATATTTCACTAAGCATACTGAATGTTTCTACTTCCTTTAAAAAATGTTTTTACAGTTTCATCTGACAATTTAAATTTTCATTATATGCCATTGTAAGAAATTCATAGGATTATTAGACTCAACATTATTTAGAAAACTGTCATTATAGTCAGTGGTAAAATTCAATTTTTTTTACTACAGGTTCTGTGGGCATGGTATGGCTTGGTGGGCATGGCAGGGGAAGGATACTGCAAAATCCTCATTCCCACCCCACTCTGGGACCAGTCAGAGGTGGTATTTGCCAGTTCTCCAAACTACTCAAAATGTCCACTACCAGTTCTCCAGAACCTGTCAGAACCTGCTGGATTTCACCCCTGATCATAGTCAAGCATAATAACAGGATCACTGAGAGGGGAGAAGGACCACTTGAAGAACCTTTAACCATGATTACCTCAAAGCTAGAGTTATCCCATTGGCCGCTTGCAGAAATTTGTGTGAATATTTGCTTAAAGCCCATTTAAGTGACAAATCATTGAGTTCTGTCTGTTTTAAAGCAGTTATACCAATGGAAGGTATTTAGAGACTTGAAAGACCTCATGTATTATTATGTTCTTTAAAAATTTCCATATGGTGCTAATATTAATAAACTTCTCTTATATCATCATTAAGGGTCAGTTTGGTGTGATGTTTAAGTGACTGAGCAAGAAATCAGGAAACTGAATTTTAGTTCAACCTTAGGCATAAAACCAGTTGGATGATTTTGGACCAGTCACCTTTTCTCAACCTAGAAAGAAGGCAGTAACAAATCACTTCCAAAATATGGTCAAGAAAATTGCAGGGATTAGTCTAGGTATACATACAAAAATTTGTCAAATTTGTCTACTGAAATATGAAAGCATCTGCATTAAAGATTACAGACTGTAATCAACCATGCTGGTCCATTGTGGGTTGGTAGACATTTTTCAATCCTCAGTCTACGTCCGAAAGACCCCCACTTTCTATGATCTAAGAGATGGATAGAATCTTGGTGTCCCTGCTCATATTCCAGCATTAGCACTACACCAAACTGACTCTTCTACATATAGAGAATCACCCCCTTAATTACTTAAGTAAGAAAGGAATTTCCTACAATTAAGCTATACAATCAACAGTGATAATCATCCACTTACAGTTCCATGAACAACAGTTTAACCTAGTAGATAAAGACAGAAAAAAAGTTTTTTTAATCAAATATTGAAGAAGAAAGAGAACAAGTGGAAATTTACTGAAAGTTCATGGAGTCATAATTTGGTAACTTGTCATGCATGTCACTGGGTGCAAATCATCAATTAAACCAAAACTACTACAGCAACAACAAAAATGGAATAAAAATTATTTTCTCCTTGTCTGCATTATAGGTCCAAAGTATTTTGGTAATTTGGTAATTTGTTAGGTTTACTTTTCTCTTTTTTCATGTAACTTGATTTTCTTGGAATTCATAAGAAAATTTTATTTAAACACTATTATATCTTCTCCTTCCCCTTCTCCTCTTCCTCTTCCTTCTCTATTTGAGATTTATATTTAATATGATACAAGTAAAATGGAATTGGAATGTGGAATGTGGAATAGTTCTGTACATCTGGGTGAGAAGTGCTTAAAATTGTTGTCATTGGGAAAGTCCCAGTGCTAAAAGGATAATTCTCCCTTAAAAAGAAAAAAAAACCAAAGAAAAAATAAATCCAGATTCTGATTCGCAATATGATATGGAAGAATAATTAAATTTCCCTATAAATGTTGAGCAGGAAGAACTCAAGTATCATAAGACAGCCAGTCAGTTGAGATGTCTTGCCTCTTACAAGTTGTGACAAGCAGTATATAAATATTTTAAACAAACACAAATAAACTATGTAACTCCATTTTCAAAAAGAGATGTTACCTTATTTTGAAATTTCCATGAACAATGTACATATTCAACATACATTACACACAGAGAGATATACACACACACGGAGAGAGAAAGACCATGCAGTATTTTGTATAACTTTATTGTGGAAGAAGTTCTACAGGGAAAGAGGAACATTATTATAGAAAAAAAATAAGTTGAATTTTTTTTAAAAAGAGAATTCTGCAAGTTTTGAGGACTTGTTAATAGTTGGCAGCTGTGTTTAGCAATTTCAGGGCTTGCTAATGGTTGGTTGCTATTTTTACAAAGTCTTAATAGGCTTGCCGTCTTTAGTAAAGAATGGAAAAGATAGTGTTGAAAAGTCTCTGTCTTGATTCCATCAAAAATAAAAAATTCAGTTGAACATTTTTGTTGACTAAGAGCTGTTAGTAAATTATAGGAGTCTGAGAAGCAACAAATTTTCACTGCATAACTTCTAGATATGCATAGAAGAGATTTTCTTTATTCTTTACAACTTCAAATAGGATTTCCTGTCTCCCATTATCCAGAAATAGAATACAACATTTGCATTGCTGCACTTCAGATTAAATTAGAACCAACACTATAGATGCTTGTGATGAAGCAAATAGCAGAATTCTCAAAATCTAGAATGGAGAGTATTAATAATGGCTGGGCTCAATTTCTAAAAGGCAGAAAGAGCAACTGAAATGGGATAAATCATCTTCAGACTAAAAGGATGAAAGGTCCCTTCTAACTTGAAAAACATAGCAGTACCAGGGAGATTGTCCTCTCCTCTTCATTAATCACATTGGCACTGAGAGTATAACAGTTTAATTCGTTGTCAAGAGTAGGAAATGCTCGCATTGCTTTAGACTCCTGGCCTGATTCATACATCATGCTAAATCAAAATGTAGTTTGCTATGTTTGGTTTAGTGTATTGTGTGGTTCCAGCCATTTGTGGCTTCCTCTATATCTGATTTTGTTCATCTAGCAGCACAGCCTTCTGGACATTAACTCATATTAATAGTCAGTGATATTCAGTAGAGACCTTTGCAACTGTCAGGCACAAAAATCAAGAAGCAAGGTGCTTCAAATATCTATGGAGATTATCAGTCATCTAGGTCATGGTTGTCCCAGAGGTACTTTTTCAAGAGGCAACTGGACTTTCTTGTTTTTCTTTGAAGACATTTTGCTTCTCATCCAAGAAACTTCTTCAGCTCTGACTCTGAATATAATTTATATACTCTGAATATAATTTACAACTCTTAATGGTGGGGAATGGAAGGATTTATATTTCTTGTAGACAGCTGGTCATTTGCATTCTTTTAGAGAGTTGTTGAGGCCACTTAGAGTTTATCTGTGTCCTCAGGGTCACCTGAGTCGTGCAAATGGGTCAGAGCTGAAGAAGTTTGTGGGATGAGAAGCAAAATGTCTTCAAAGAAAAACAAGAAAGTCCAGTTGCTTCTTTTAAAAGCACTTCATGACCTGGATGACTGAGAATCTCCATAGATATTTGAACAAGAATCTGAATTATTAATTGTCAAAGATAATTAGTGGTGGATCAGAATCAATGGAATTCAAGGTGGGCTTGAATTAGATCTCTTGTTGGGCATGAAAGGACTTGAGATTGATGATGCACTTGACTCCCCCCTCGGGCTCAGCCTGGCCATCTACAGCAACCATCCAACTGGTCTTTTTTCTAGTCTTTTTTCTCTAACTTCAACTGACATTGTTACATGTTCAGTCACCACGCTATGGTTTTGGTTCAAACCATTCTACAATATCTTTTATCAATTTCCCCTAAACTTGGCACAAGTACAGAATTCAGTTCTCACTAATCTCAACAATGGGGTTGAAGATTTTTGGGAGTTGAATCACCTGCATCTGGAAGCTGTCAAAGTTGGGACACACTGCCTTAGACAGAAATAAAGAAGTTAAAAATAAATTATACATTCTATATACATTTGACATATTTTTGCATGCACAAAAATATATCTGCTAGGATCAAATGAAATGTAACACTGTAAAGCCTTCCTGGTAAGTTATACAGGTTTTGTTCCCACAGCAGCATGGGAACAAGAAGGCAGTTTTGATGTGACTGAATAAATATAAAATCCATTTGTCAACCATTCAATAAAGTGAATGGTGGAGATATTTAACAATTTGCTTTGAAGGTGGTGTACATTTTCTAATTTATTGGATGCTTGCTTTTTTTCATAGAAGTAAATTATGTATCATTAATCTTCCTGTGAGGCTGATGTCCTAGAGTTAATTTAATGATTATTTTCTAAGATAATTTACCTGCTTGGAAAGAACTGCTTAATCAATATAGGAAAGTCAGCTAGGTTATGAATGAATTTAAAACATATGTACACCCTTGCTTCACTCCATAATATTTATTCCCAGTGAAAGGGGAATGTTTTTTTTTTCTGCCTCTTTTGCAAAAAGGTAAAAACAATCCCACAGAGTGGGGGAGGAAATAAGTCACCCTAAATTATCCACTATTTCTTTTATAAAAATGCCCCTTGTATGCATTTGCACATGTCCATCTCTTTTAATTGTAAAAGATCAGCAGATCATGTAATTTTCAGGTGATATGTTAAGATCTGTGGTGGCACAGTGGTTAGAATGCAGTATTGCAGGCTAACTCTACTTACTGCCTGGAGTTCAATTCTCAAGGTTGCCTCAGCCTGCCATCCTTCCGAAGTCAATAAAATGAGGAGCCAGATTGTTGGGAGCAATATGCTGACTCTGTAAACTGCCCAGAGAGGGCTGTAAAGCACTATGAAGCAGTATATAAGCCTAAGTCTTAAGTGCTAGTGCTAAGTGCTACTTTATTAAGAAAGGGGTGAAAATATTATACAGCAAAGTATTTTGACTTCTCCATTTTCCTGCCCACATCCTGAATAGCACTAGTAGTAGCATTTAGACTTACATACTGCCAGGGGGAAAATCCAGCAGGTTCTGACAGGTTCTGGAGAACCGGTAGCAGAAATTCTGAGTAGTTTGGAGAACCAATAAATATCACCTCTGGCTGGCCCCAGAGCGGGGAGGGAATGGGGATTTTGCAGTATCCTTCCCCTGGAGTGGGGTGGGAATGGAGATTTTGCAGTATCTTTCCCCTGCCACGCCCACCAAGCCACACCCACCAAGCCACACCACACTCACCAAGCCACGCCCACAGAACCGGTAGTAAAAAAAAATGAATTTCACCACTGTATACTGCCCCATAGTGCTTTGCAGCACTCTATGGGCAGTTTACAGAGTCGGCATATTGCTCCCAACAATCTGGGTCCTCATTTTACTGACCTTGGAAGGATGGAAGTCTGAGTCAACCCGTCAGGCTCTAGTTGGAATTCTGGCTCCCTTCTTTTCCCATTTACTCACTTAACTTTTATTCTTGCCTTTTCATGAACTAACCATTTCAAAATAGAGCAAACACCCAGCACACCAGTAATATTAACTATTCTCTTCAATGAATCATTATAGATTACAACATACAGAACATATAAGAATAAAACTTTTGCTGAATCACAATAGCTTGAGGTGACCACTATTTCTAACAGTGGACAATCTGGTAATTTTAGAAATCCTACAAACCGGACACAAGTAGACCAACTTTAAAGTTCAATATTCAGAAGTTTCTAAATTCAGGTTTTATTTTATTTTTATACTTCATTTCATTCTGTCAATTGTCCTCTGGCTTTTACAAGTGACAATTTGGGAGACTTCAGTGCAACACACAATGCTTAATTAAGGCAAATTCCATTGCCTTGATAAAGAGAATTGTATTATCTCCATAGCACATCAGTTTTCATCAAGCTGAATCTAAATTACTTCAGACAGTCCTATTTATTTTATTAGCAACTGTTAAAATAAATATAGTAAAACACTTAAAGGCAATTGATACACCTACATTTATGAAATGGTGTTGAAAATATGAAAATAAATATTATTTGCATAATTAACTCATTTGTTAGAGCTCAAAAGAACCTCAAAAGAATTGAAAAGATTTTTTAATGTTTATTTTTATCAATGGTAGGAAATTACAGTATATATTTCAGGGATAAGCTCTAAATATGTTTTGCATGTATGTTATAATCATAAAACTGTTCTACTGTTCTACTTTTTAATGTTATATTTTAAAAAACAGTTTAAAAATGTAACAATATATTACTATACAAAGGAAAAGGTAGCAACAGTGAATGCAAAAACCACAACACAATTAACTGGGAAGGTATTGGAGGAATATTGTCCCAGGCTGCATTAACAGAGAGATAGAATCAAGATCATGTGAAATGTTAGTAACACTGTATAATGCCCTTGTAAAACCACACTTGGAAGACTGCATCCAGTTTTGGTCACCACAAGGTGAAAAAAAGATGTTAAGACTCTAGAAAGAATACAGAGAAGAGCAACAAAGCTAATTAGGGACTGGAGGCTAAAACATACAAAGAACAGTTGTTGGAATTGGGTATGTTGAGTTTAATGAAAAGAAGAACTAGGGTAACATGATAGCAGTGTTCCAATATCTAAGGGGCTACCACAAAGAAGAGAGGATCAACCTACCATATTTTTCGGACTATAAGATGCATCGGACTATAAGGTGTACCTAGATTTACAGGAGGAAAACAAGGAAAAAATTTTTGGGCCTCTGCACGTATGTTTTTGCACCCCCACCTCCCCGGCCCTCAGAGGCACTCTGCAGTGCTCTGCACATCCCGTTTTTGCCAAAAACAAGCCCATTTTCACAAAAACACACACCTGTTTTTGGCCTGTAGAGTGCTTCAGGGGCGCAGGGGAGGGCAAAAACGTGACGTGTTCGGGAGCCCAAAAGTGGGCCGTGTTTGGCAAAAACCAGATGTGCAGAGCACTGCAGAAAATTTATTGCATATTTATTGATGTTATGAAAGAATACAATAATGAATAGGCTTGCGTTGTGGGATGTACTACGTACACACAGAGAAAACATTCAATCATTGATAATGGAAAGAACGGTCAATGACAGAAATAAAACATATTTGAGATTAAATGTGATGCTTATCAATAGTTTGATTTCAAACAAGAATTAAAACAATGATATGTGATATATCTTTGCTTGCTCATTGGATAAATATAAGAGGAATGCTTGTGGTGATGTCAGATAAATATATGAGGGAAGAGTGAATGGATCAAAAGAAAGAGGAAGACGGAAAATCTCATGGTTGGATTAAGCTAATGGGAATCTCACAAAGAGAGAGGTGACAACTTGAGGAACAAAATGCTATGTGTCAATTGGTTCTGGTTATAATGAAAGCAAAGATAGAATGGTTCAGAGTGTTATAGTGAATGATATAAAGCATAATTGACTAAAATTTCTGTTTCTTTTATGCCAAGCCTTTAGTTTATTTTCTTACTTTTTGTACTTTACATAATATAATTTATCCCCAAAAATATCAGGAAATGTATATTGAGAGAGTCTGGATTATGCTTTATTAAATTTTTATTTGAATTAAATTTGTTCTTTATATATATGCATTTGTTCTCCTTTTCTTACCACAAGTAAATGGTAAGAAATTTACCTTAAAACCAAGGAAAGCAGAAATAAAGTAGTTTGATTATAGATTTATTTTTTAAATGGAAGTATCTCAAATACAACTGTATATATACAGTCAAAATATATACCTTTGTGAAAATGTTTGAGTGAGGAACAGGATAGTGGATTTGAATCATTATTACTCTGAGTGGTGGGGCCTCTTTTTGTCTTCCACTGAAAATCATGGCAGAGAGTTTTCTGTCATGATTAGTTGTTGTTATTGATTTTCCCCATTCATTAAAAATTATTCATGTTTGTGACATTTGTTATAATCAATTCAATAGGTTAATGTAATGAAATACTATTCTTTTTTGTAATTTCTGAATGTATTGCCAATCAATTTCACTGAGTGATGACAAGTTCTAATATAAGAAGGAGGAGGAGAAAAATATCTTTCTATCCATATGCTCCAACACATGTGGCTTTAATTAAATATTACCAAGAATTACATCCACTGCTGGTTGCATGCAAGAAAAAAGCTTGCCAAGTAATTAAATCTTATGAGTATATTCTCTATAAATTGTAGCATCAAAGATGAGTGGAATTCAGTATTGGCCATGTCTGAGTCTTGCCTAACCAGAGTCCAAAGAAAATAGTGTGTCATAGTCACAGTCTGTATGGTTGGAATAAATTTTGACTTAATTAGTTGGATTATGATTCTAGAATAGCACCATGGTTTTCTTTTTCATTTCAATGGAAACAACTCAATGTACATTGCTTGATGCATCAAAATCAACTGCTTCTATTGAAATTAGAGAAGCCAAAACACAAAGGAACTTCATTTATACAGCAGACTACATTTCTGAGATATGTGTTTGAATCAAGTATAATTAGATTATCCCAATGCTTTCAGCAGCTAACTATGGACTCTATGGTCACTACTCATTGGACTAAGTCTAAAAACATGATAAATTTTGAGTTATTCATCAAATCCTTTCAAATAACTTCAGAAGCAGTACCTCTGTTCTTTAATTCAGAAGCTGATAATAAAAATAAGCACATCAAGTCAAAAGTCACAGTATCGTAATGGTCCAGATGTCTAAAAACCATCCTGCTTCTGTAGACCCACACAGTAACAGAACCTACTTGTTTATGCAAGACATCTCCACTCCAAGATTACTGCGTGCTATGGCAGGAACACCTCCACCCTTTCAATAATTGATGGTCATTGTCTACAGCCCTTGGTTTTTTTACAAGTCAACTAGCAATGAAAATTTGGCCTTCTTTGTTTGTTTTACAAATTCCCCAAGAAAATAATGCAATGGACCTACCTTTATTGTTGTTGTTTTGTTTTACTTTATCCAGGTAAAATAGACAAGAAACCTGTCACTTTCCCTTTTAGCAGAAGTGCCAGGAAAAAACAAAACAAAATTGTTCTGTTCTTTCCTTTTTTATTGATCCTAGAAAAGGTAGAAAAGAGTCAGTACCCATGGTAAATATGGTCCAGATAAATCATCAGGCTATCACTCTGGCCAAAGCACGGAAAGCAATTGAAATCCACAAAGAGATTTCTTAATCCATCTTCATTTCCAATTGGTCTCGTAAGCTTAATGGTATATTGTGGAAAAGCCCTAAGTAGAGTCAAGGGCAGTCTAAGCAGTACAAAGCATAATGGGATTGTTATCTCCTATGATCTGGATATCGTGCTTCTTTTAATACACCCTCAGTTTTCACTGGTCTTTTTAGCTGCTGCTTACTCATGTTTAGTTGATGGTATATTAGCATTCCCAAACTCTTCTCAGACACACTGTTACCAAGTCTGATCTCCTTAGTCCTCAATCCATGCATTATCATATTATTTAGCAGAAGCCTGAATCAAAAGTGATATATTTCTAGTGAAATTCTCACAGAGGTAACTTTACCAAGGTGCATTGAGATGAAAAGAGCAGCAGTCCAACAATTTGAGCAACTGAACTATTTTCAACTGAGAACCAATATATTTATGTTTATATGGATGTATGAATGTGAGTTTTATTGGGGCCCCAATGTTATGTATTGTTTATTATTTAAATGGTTTTTTTCATGTATTGTTGTTGTTGTTGGCCACCCAGATTTTCTGGGTGGTAGATGAATTGCTACATAAATTTGTTAGACAGACAGACAGACAGACAGACAGACAGACAGACAGACAGACAAACAAATAGAGCATTTCCGGTTCTTTTTCTCACAGCCTTCCAAAGAACTGGCAAGGAGGATGGTTTCTTCACCAGCAACCTGTTCCTGCAGTTTATTGTTTATATAATGATGTAATGATGTAATGATTAATTCTGCCATTGCCGGATAAAAAAGGAAGAAGATAGACATCAGACTTTGTGCAAAGATTTCAATGTTGCATCATTATGCATCAAGCGCACACCAACACTTGAGATGCAGCTGGGATGTCCCCTTCAGGCAATGAGCCCTGACCCTAGTCAACTGGGGTGACAAATGGATGAGGGTTACTTGCTCGTGGCCGAGACAAGCTAAAAAAGAAATGGACTGCTAAAAAAGAAATGGAATGCATGAAGACAGGCGAGTCATAAGGGTATGCCCCACTGATGCTGCAGACCAGACAAAGTGGTGTGTGAAATGCAAAGCTGCAGATCCTGCAGGAATAATGCAAAGAACAAGAAGGCTGTTTATATAATGATTTCTTAAATCCTTATAAGTCTGGGAACCAATTTGTACAGTATTTAATATTTTCTATCCAGTTGCATTTGCTAGCACTTCTTATGGCTGAACATCATCTTAGTGGATTTGGGGCAATGTGCAAACATTTTTAATGGTGATTTTGGCCTCTAAAAAAACTATCCTGTTTTTCCCAAAATAAGATATCCCCTGATAATAAGCCCAATCCGGCTTTTGAGCACATGGCAATAAGGCCAAGCACTTATTTCAGAGTTCAAAAAAAATTTAAGACAGGATCTTATTTTCGAGGAAACACAGTAGTGTTTCTCTTAGCTTGATGTCATCTGCAATTCTAAATCTATTTCTAGGTCATTTATCAAGTTGAATAATCTTGAGCTGAGAACTCCATTGAATATTTCTTCCAGAGTGATGCAGAACCATTTATGAGCATTAACCAATTATAAATTCAACTGCATAGTTGAATTTGCATGGATAGCCTACATTTATTTACTTTGGTCACAAAGATTACAGACCTTACCATGAACACATGCACAACATTTGCATGCCCAACTAAATAAATTGCTCTGTCACAAAAACAGCTGAGGTTAGTCTGGGTCTTATTCTGAGTCTTATTCTTGACAAATCCATGTTAGTGTTTGAGTCAAATAGCATTTTTTATTAGATGCTGGTATACTGTATATAGCTTAATAATTTTTGAACCCCTTGTCTGATAAAGACATTAAGCTAACTAATCCACTGAGGGTTTTGTTTTTTGTTTTTTGTCTTCTTTCTTCCTCTTCTTGAACATTGGACCTATGTTGGCCATTCTCCAATTTTCTGGCACTTCATCAGTTCTTCAGGAGTTTCTAAAGATTAGAGTCTGTAGCTCTGAGATTACTTCTGCCAACTGTTTCAACATCCTAGGATGTAATTTAGCTCTGGAGCATTGAACTGATTTAGGGTAGGAAGCTGGGGTCTTATTATCCCTTCATCAGTCCTGGGCAACATCCCTTCCCACAGCCTCAATTGGCTATATCCCCCAAACCCTTCTTGGTATATTTTGTGTTCATCATCATTTTTATCTCATTCTGAGCTTAAATCTTCTTGGCTCTTTATCATTCAAAGTGTAGTTTATATTTCCTTTTGGTTATTTCCTCTGTTTTCATTTTCTAAACACTATTTTGCTTCTCAGTTTCCCGATGAACATTATATTCATCCATACAGGCTTTTAAAAACTTTTCCTGGTTTTCTTTCTTATGGGGGAGATTTTGTGTCTGTCTGTCTGTCTGTCTGTCTGTCTGTCTGTCTGTCTGTCTGTCT
>JANHZT010008189.1:17739-32672 GCA_032468215.1 Stegonotus admiraltiensis | reverse complement strand
ATGGAGCGCTTTAAAGATGTTAATCAACACCTTGAATCGCACCCGGAAGACCACCGGAAGCCAGTGCAGCTCACGCAGAAGTGGTGTCACATGGGAGCGCCACGTCACTCCCATCACCACCCGTGCGGCTGCATTCTGGACCAGCTGGAGCCTCCGGGTGGGATATTCAGTAACCCAAGTAGTCAATCTTGCTTTGATGGAACTCACATTTAGAAAGTTTAGTGTATAGCTGAACAGCACAGACTTTCTTTAGTACTGTCTGCACCAGCCTGACATGCTCCACCAGTTTCGGAATAGATTAAAATGTCATCTAAATATACCAGCACCCCTTTGTATGTTCATGCAGCACCTCATTTATCAGCTGCAAGAGGACAGCAGGGGCTCATTGCAGTCTATATAGGAGGTCTCTGAACTAGAAACACCTTAAGGGGCAGTTGAACGCTGTCTTCTACTCATCTTCCTCTTTGATCCTAACTCGGTAGTATGCTTCTCGCAGGTCTAGCTTTGTGAAAAATTTCAACTTTGCCAGATGGGCTAGCATGCTTTTCATTAAAGGCGGGGGGGGGGATTTTCCACACAGAGAGCGTTTAACCCTCTATGGTCCACACACAGATGGAGGGACCATCTTTCTTTTCTCAGAACAGAACCGGGGAGCTGAGATAGCTTCCCGGGGTCGGGCCAGTTGAACGAATCCCCATTCTAGATTTTTGGTCAATGAAAGTCTGTAGCTCGCCCAGTTCCCTAAGGGTCACTGAATATAGGTTGGTCACTTGTTACTTGGGAAAAGTGCTAACAGCTCAATTTTTTTTGCCACCATGGACTAAAACACCCCTTCTGCAGTGTGTACAGCAAGACTCACGAATCATAGAAATTCCACACAAAAAGACAAGATTGTCCACAATTGAGAATGCCTTTCTCAAGAGAAACAGTTTCAGGTAGTCCTTGACTTACAACCAGACTCACCAAAAGGCATTTATCACCTGGTTTCAAGGTTCCAAAGCCCACCCACCCTGCAGTCATGGGATTGCATTTTGCAGCATCTCAGTCACATGACCCTGATTTATGACAGGTTTTGCCAGAAACTAGCCTTTACTTATGCCCATTGGTGAAAATGGATTCACTTAATGATCACTGCAAAAAAAAAAAAGAGTCATGAAATCAGGCACTGTAACATGGTGCCCTGCTTAATGACCACAACAACTTACAACTGTAACTTTGGGTTCAATCATGTAATCACTCTCCAAAAGATACTGGTATAAGCCTCACCAAGTCCATATTGTTGTCAAAACTTTATTTTGTTCACAGTAAGTTCCAAAAGTCCTGGGCTGTTACAGCTATCTGAAGAGACATGACACAAACATACAAAGACTTAATGATGCACCAATGTGGAAACAAGGCTACCAAAGCATTTCCTATTTGTTCCACATCCTGCAGAGAAAAGAACACAATGTGGGCAATGAGTGACCTTTGTCAATTCTCTGCTTTGGTTTATTTCCAACCCTTTTGCCTTGAGACAAACCCAACATTGGGAGGGGGTTGCTTGCAAACACAGGCCAATGGTGGACAGCACTGGAGAACTATTTCACACAGACTAATTTCCCAGATTTTGCTTGTATGTAGATGAATCTTTTTCAGACTTCTTTTGAATTCTCTGCCCCTGGTGTGCCTTTATTTTTTATTTTTTTGTCCTATAAAAATAATATTCTATCTAACATACATGATGGCCATGAGGAATTCCAAGAAGTAGCTGATTGAAAGCTGCCTCATAAGCTTGGAGTGGAAGGGGACCGGTAACTAGGTTGTCTTTTCCTTGGTGTGAAAGGGGTTTATTTTGGGGCACCAAGAAGGATGTTGTTTAGGAGAGAAACTGCTTGGTGACTCAGGAGAAAAGATGGCTTGCAGCCTCTTATGGAAAATCAGGCTTTAGCAGCGCTGGAACAGCCCACAGCAAGGCCATGCAATGTTCTGATCAGATGCTACGTTCTGGTTACCAAGATCTATGCCAAATATTCTCCTTTCCTGGTGTCTATGTCAGCATTTCTCAAATCTTGACAGCTTTAAGATTTGTGGACTCACCAGCATGTTGGCTGGGGAATTCTGGGAGTTGGAGTCCATGCGTCTTCAAGTTGCCTTTGCCATTTTTAATTACTGTAACTTTTCAGAGAGTAGACGTCTGTAGAGATTCTGAGTCATACAGGTCATGGTTATCCCAAAGGTGCTTCCCCCCACCCCACCCCCCGGAGGCAACTGGACTTTGTTTCTTTTGAAAAGTGCAACATCTTCAAATGAAAAAACAAGAAGTTTCCAGTTGCCTTCCAGAAAAAAAAAAGCACCTTTGGGACATTTCAGAGGGTACATAACCTATAACCTTGTGGGATTTGGGGCAATTTTTTGGGAATCCCAGCTATCACTGTAGTTCTGCATGTCGGTAAAGTCTTAGTTGAATCCATTTCCCAACATTTTGGTTCCTCATTTAAAAGCACATTTTTCCCACAACAGTTCAAAAACAGAGATTTTCAAGCTTCCCCAGACCCTCTTAAAATTATTGAATAATCAGGAACTATATAATAATAATAACTAAACAAAGTCAGATCTGCTTAGAATGGGAAACCACCAGAGTTGTGGCTAAACTGGGAATTTCAAACATCCCAGGAGGAAAAAAGGCACCCAGTTTTGGTAAAAATGATACTTTTACCAAAAGCTATCTTGGGCGCACATGGGAAGCACCACGAGGTGAGCTTGACTTGAGGGAGACCTCAAGCAATACATATAATTTCACTAAATTTAAATGCAACTTTAGCACCAGCCTGCCTACCTTTGAAGTCTCGGAATTTAAGATTTATGAAAGTTTTGAGTGGGTGTCTTTAAATGTATCTTTTCAAGGAACTTGCTTTAAGTTTTCATTCAATAAGCTCTGGTGATATAAAAGCAGAAGTTAAGGAAGAATTTCACAACATTAAATCTCATAAAGATTTAAAATTTGTAGTCAGAGAGGAAACCAAGCAAAACAGATTTTAAAAAATCAGTTTAAAGATCTCTGGTTTAAAACTTACTACTCATTGAAAACAAAATAAAAGACACTTTGGAGAGGCTGAAGCCTCCCTAAAAGCATTTGTCTTTTTCAGTCAATGGGACTTCCCAGCAGGGGAGACCACTGAGGCTGATAAGCAGTCAGGAAAACAAGGTCATTAATCTCTCAAATGCATCATCCAAGTAGAGAGAAATAGTTTCAAAATATTAGCTCAAACAGCTTCTTGGGCTCATAGAAAAGTAATCAAAATTATATTTCCATTCTTTTTAAGCATTGCTTATCAAAATGCCAAATTTGGATTACACTAAAAGGCTTCATAGAAATATAATAGAACTTAGCATTTGCAGGATGAAAGGAATATGCAGGTGGTGTGTCCTCACAGGGAAGCCAAAGACAATACAATTTCATGAAACACAAATGGGATGAACAAAATAACCCACTTAGTTTTTGGCCAGAATGGGAATGTTGATTAGAATTCTCTCCTCTTTCCCCTTATATAAATAAGCTTCATTTTCTACTCTCAAAATTCCTGAAACCAGACTGAATTGTCTGATGCAAACAAGAATCCTTAAACCTCCGAAGAGATTTACAGTAAACTGTTATCACCAAGAAAAATGCAGCATTCTGTCCATTAATCACCAGATTTGTTGAGCATGGACCATCCTGACTTTTCTCCCCAAGCCAGAATAGCAATAGCACTTACTGTTGACTTATATACCACTTCAGGGTTTTACAGCCCTCTCTAAATGGTTTAGTCAGCCTATTGCCGTCAACAATCTGGATTCTCATTTTACCAACCTCAGAAGGACGGAAGGCTGAGTCAACCTTGAGCCAGTTAGAATTGAACTGCTGGCAGCCAGCAGAATTAGCCTGCAATACTGTATTCTGACCACTGCAGAAGCTCACAACCCAGATGGATTATTGGTCTCACCTGCCCCTTCAGGAGATTGTGATGTTTGCTGCTCCTGCTACTCTCTCTCAATGCTTCATGCTATTCCTCATCATTGCCCATCTCCTGACTTCCTCCAAGGGGCAAAGCCTAATCTACTTTATGCACCTTCAGGCTGCCTCCTGGATGGTGGACAGAACTTTAATATTTACACCAGGTCCACTGAGGACAATTTACATCTTTTGACTCCTGAGCCAGAAACAGCTTCATCATCCAGAGGCCATGGCAGAAAAATAATGCTCCACTGAGATGGGTTTATACCACAATTGGGTCCAGGCAGGGCCATGAGCTAAAGTGGGTGCAGCTTAGACAGCTGCAGTGTTGAGTTGGTCAGAGGTAGTTCAGCACACTTGGGGGGGGGGAGGGATCCAGGTTGTGGGATGCACAGCTACCCAATTCCTTGGAACCTGACAATGTAAAGACAAAATGAGGGAAAATAAAACAAGTCAAAGGAGCAGTTACACAAAGCAGCGGAGCTTTGTGCAATCAATCACACGCACTATTTTGAACTTTTTCAATAATCACCTTGGGGATTCGCACTTGGGAAATATGGAAGCAGAGGAGGGACAATTCTGTTTTTAAAGAACAAGGATAAAGTAAGCAGATTTTTTTAGCCAGCTTTTACAGAGGTTGTGATTAGCCAATGTTGACTTCCATGTCTTAGGGAGAACTAGAAACCAAGTTTTTCTGCTCCTACTATCTGGGTTGGTGCTATTCAAATATGTCAAATGTGTCAGATTAATCTCCACAATTTCTAGTTGGTAAAGCCAGGTGGGAGCTAGTCCAGCACACTGGGAAGGTCACCAGGTGTACTAACATGTGGGAAACACCTTGGGAGATGGGGAGAAAGGCTGCCTAGAGAACTGCCAGGTAAGAGAGACAGCTTAGTCCACAGCTGGAGAGTGGGTGGGGCAAGAGGCCAAAGAGAGACCTTCCCTAGTTTCTCAGACTGTAAAGGTGATGGCAGGAGAATTATACCTTCACACTTGCAAGATTCTATGAATGTAACTTTACAATAAAGTAGAATTAACTTATCTGGTCATTTTTCCTGCCTGGTCTACCTGGTAAGGTTGACACCAGGATGGAGAAGGTGAATTTATTCTGAATACAGAAGATACAAACCACTACATACAATTTTACACTTTGATTTTCATTGGCTTTTCTTTTGGTAACTTTGTTCTGTTATAGCAAATGTGTTTTGATAGTTCCCCAGATTGTTTAAATAGCCTCTAGAAAGTCAACCTGAGGACATAAATTGAGTAATTTCACATTCTATAGGAAACTAAATCCCTAGTGTATACCATCAATGGGAATAAAGCAAAGTTGAAACTGCATTTTTTTAAAACATGGAACACACACGAGGCAAACTTGTAAGACGATACAACACAATCCACCCATATTACCATGTATCTGTGCAACGAGAGACACGCATCCTGGAAAGAAGTGGGGCAGTAAAGTGAAGAATTGTGGCTCATTGCTGACTCAGTGTTCACAATACAATCACCACCAGAAAGGGGATCCTGCAAGGCCCCAATTTCCCCCACCCACCAGGTCCAGAACATGGACATTCCCAGAAATCTTCACAGAATTGCCTTTGCAATTCACAAGGGCAAAGTGGAGTTCTATTAACTTTGACCTGACAGGCTCATTCCAGGCTCTTTGCTGGGCCCTGCCGGAGGTCCCAGCTCAGCCACCAGTGAAGATGCTGGAGCTCTACTCAACAGCACTTGAGGCCATGTGTCCCTGCTTCTGGCTCCAGAATACCATCGGCTTCCCTCTCATATTTCTTCCTAGAAGTATGAACCATGTGGAGTCATCAATTGTTTTAAGGGCCCACAAGCAGTACATCCTCTGTGGTAGCTTGCACTGTGCGCATGGGGCCAGCCACAGCAACCACCGGCTTTAGGTCCAATAAATGAAGGCAGCTGCTGATACCAAGCCAGTCAGGCAGAAAAATATCTTGGTGTTTCAGTTGGAGATGCTGAGAAATGAACTTCAGACTTTTTGCTCCACTATCAGCAAGTGCAGCCATTAAGCCCTGCCACAGACACACAGCTCAAGACAGAAGAGCCCCTTTCGTTTAAGCACAAAGCACATCAGTGCTTGGTGCACTGCAATCCCCAAGGTTGTTACTCCAGAGATTTGTAAACTTTTTATGTGCCCTTGACTTGAGGCAGAGCTGAAGCATCCATTTAAATTGGTGATAAATATATTTAAAAATTAGGATTCGTTGTAGCAGTTCTTCAATTCAAACATCAAACTGGTGATGAAGTTTCCAGTTTTTGCATGGAGAGAGTTGTGTTTACATTTCTAAGTTAGAATTAAAGATCAGAACAGGGAGGGAAGGAGGAAAGCTTGTCCCCCCAAATCTTTTCTGGATTCAAAGGGTACTTCAAGGAAAAAGCAGCAGCAGGGAGGAAAAAGAGAGGCTGCACCAAGTAAGGAGAGAAGAGGCCAGCTGCAAAAGGCACCCAACCTCTTAAAACTGCAGCTGGGAGCCCTGTTGCTCCCACTCTTGAACCTGGAATCCTTTCCAAATAAGTCATGCACAGCAATGACCATTGAAAAAGACCTTTCAGAATGACAAAGTCTATCTGTGGTCACCAAAAGAGAATTATTTCTGTTTATATAAAAAGGATCCAAGTTCATGCAATTCTAGGTAACTGTATGGGTCGACCCATCCATAATAAGGAAAAGGGATTCCCAACCGTGCCCCAGCCTCTCACTCCCCCTTCCCCCAGACTGCTACATCAGTGCTTCTTCATGGATATGCTTATGGTGGGGATTGGCCTCCTCATCCTCAGGCGGATCGTTTTCATCCCCAGATTCTACGTAGATGGGCCAGTCGTTGTCTGGGTCACTCTTTTCCGGCCCTTCGGAGGAAGGCTCCATGAGGCTGAGGTTGATGGGCACCGAATCCTCATGCGTGGTGGTGACACACGTGCAACTGTCACACAAGCCAAAGCGACGCAAGCCTTGAGTCAGGCTGCTGGTGAACGTTCGCCGGCAGCCTTTGCAGATGATGGGCTTGTTGGACCGATGGACCTGGAGATCCAAAAATCAAGCAGGATGGTCAACTACAGGTGGCAGTCATGGTCAGGATGGCCTTTGCACAACTTTGGGTTGTGCACTGGTTATGCCTAGTCCTGGACCAACATGCCCATCTCAGATACCCACACCCTGGTCCTCTCCCATCTGCACTAGTGTAATGCACTCTATATGGGGCTGCCCCCAAAGAGCCTTCAGAAGCTTCAATCAGCGCAGAATGCAGCAGCCCAGACAACCCTGGATTTGCACATGGTCACCTCGTTTACGACAGCCACACTGGCTGCCAATCTGTTTCCAGCCCAATTAAGATGCTGGTTGTCACTTTTAAAGTCCCACATGGCCTGGGACCAAGCTGTTTGAAAGATCACCTATAATGTCCCATCTTCCATCAACCCGGCCCACCCAAATAGGAAGGCAGGGCACATTACGGAATTGTCATCTGTTGGGACCACAAAAAAAGGCCTTCTCAGGGGTGGCCCCTTCCTTATGGAACATCCTTCCCCCAGAAGTATGATTGCCACCACCACCACCCCCGGCTGCATGGAGATGGAGCGATCAAGGGGTTGGTATGATTATGTTGCTGCTGCCTTGGGGGACGGGGAGAATGGGTTGTGTATGTTAATGTTGTGAGCTGCCCAGGGTCACCTGGGTGTGAGTTGGGCAGCCATGTAGATTTGTACAATGAACAAACAATGTGGCTGATGCCCCAAACTCTGTGTCTCATCTGTACCGGCCCAAGTCATGCCCAGCCCTTTTCCAAAAACCTCCCCGACTTCCACAAGTTGATCACCCATTGGAATGGGAACATGGCTTCCCCAGATGGGCGGGTGCAGCCGACGTGCCACTTACACTCAAGGCGTGGCTCCGGAGGTGTTCCTGGCGCGTGAAGCGCTTGCCACAGACTTCGCAGGGGTAGGGCCTCTCTCCAGTGTGGGAGCGGATGTGGCGCTTCAGGATGCCCTTCTGCTTTGCTGTGTAGGGGCAAAACGGGCACTTGTGCAGCTTGATGGGCACCACAAGGACATCACCTTTGGTGGGGGAGGGAAACAGCATTTGGGACCATTTCAAAAGGGGGTGCAAATTTCAAAAGAGGGGATTTAAAAATAACAGTGCAAACATTTGGGAGAGGAAAGAGAATTTGATTGCTCTCTGCTTGCTACACAATGTGTATGTGTGTGTGTGTGTGTGTGTGTGTATACACATACACACACATGCATAGAGACTTCACTGTGGCAGCTCTGTGTTTGTGTGTGTGTGTGTGTGTGTGTGTGTGTGTGTGTATAAGGAAGGAAGGAAGGAAGGAAGGAAGGAAGGAAGGCAGGAAAGAAGGAAGAACTACCATTACTTTAATACTCTGACGATGTCAGCAGATAGCTGACGAAAGCTTAAATAAAATTTAAATTATTTTAAAATTTTAAGTTCCAGAGCTCGCAGGATGTCTGCTTCTTTGTTTACTAATATACCTGGAACTCATATTTTTAGAATAGTTTATAATATATATAACTGTGGCAGCTGGCGCAATGCTACGACCAAAAAATTGGAGGCTGGGGAGAAGGACGCTTCTGAATTCCTGTCACCCTAGTCAGTGGTTTTCTTTGGGAACCCACTGGGGAGTTCTCTACATGTAGTCCTTGACTTACGACTTTAATGGAGTCTAAAATTTCCGTTGTAAATCATGACAGTCGTAATGGCCAACGCCAACCTGATTTTACAACTGTTTTTTGTGGCAGCTATAAAATGAAGATGGTGTTTTTGCCAGAAACATTGTATGTCATGATCACAGATTTGAGTGTAATATGGCCGTGTGCATGTGCACACACCACTATCAGAACCTCAGAACAGGGTCGTAAATGCCTTTTGGGGGTCCATCATAACTTCCCCTCTGCCACATGAAGCCCCAAAATCCAATTCAGCTTCTGCTCTAAGGAGAGGCCAAACGTTTTACGCACCGGGCTAGAATCTGCCTTGGCAGACGGATGCAGGAGAGCACAAAGTTTGACACAGCCATCTGCAAGCTGAGAGTAACAAAACTGGTGGCAAAATAAACCAGGAGCAGATCTGAATGAGAAATTGAGTTTTCAAATCACAGGAAATGACAGATGTGTGTACTCTGCATGAGTCCCTCCTGGCTGCCTTGTTCTGCCCCCCACAAAAGAAAGTTTTAGGCTGGTTTCAAGAAGGGCAGCAGGAAGGAGAGCATAAGCTAAAAGCACTGGAGAAAAAACGGCAGGAAGTGGAAAAGTAGAGGGGAGTGATAGGATACCTGAAAAGGAGGAGACAGGTTAGCTTCCAAAGGTAGACCAGACAGAAACTCAACCAGAAGACCCTTTATTGTAAAGCTCCATTAATAGACTCTGAAAGTACATTCCCCCCCCCCGATTCATTTTACAGCCCCAGAAACTAGGGAGGGTTTCTTCTGAGCCTCTTGCCTACCTCCCCACCCCCACCCCCACCTCTTATCTGGGGGCTCTTATCTGACCGTTCCCTAGGTTGGGTCTCTTGACTGAGACTCCCAAAGTCTTCCCTAAATAACAACAAGTTAGAAAGAAATGTCTGTTTTTGTTTTTCCCAGCTTTTAGGGCATGGAATGATGGCCTTAGCTTACAGGAAGATAAATTCTGCTTGAAAGTTCAAAAAAAAAAACCAAACCTCATAGGAAAAAGAGAAGTTGGATGGTAGAACCCATGGCCAGGAATTGGCCAGAGTCATGAGAGGGAGAGCTATTTAATTTGCTAAATAACTAAGTAAAAAAATAAACGGATGTCCCTTTCCCTCAAGCAGAGGCTGGGCAGCCACGTGTCAGGAATGCTGTCAGGTAGATTCTGCACTGAGCAAGAGGATGGACTTGCTGACCTGAAAGGGTCCCTTCCAACTCTGGCCCCCTCTATTCTGCCTTCCACCTCTCCAGGTTTGCATCATTTTGGCCCGCTGCTGCACGTGTAACCCAGGGCTGAGCTCACATGTATTCCCAGCCTTTTGGAATTATTCTGCCTCAGAGCATCTCACAGAAAGCCATTAGTGGCACATGGGTGACCAAAGGTAGCAGCGATACAAATCGCTGGATGTAGCTTCAGAAACAATGCTCCGAAGCCTGCTGGGAATGCTGCTGCTTTTTACAAATTGGCTGGATTCACATTCTGTGATGATGTACAGCAGGGGGGCCCCCAACACCTGAGAAGCGGGCTGCTGAAGAGGCAGGCAGGCATGTGAAACTTCATTTGAGCATCTGCAGGATTTAGGTTGCATGCCTGAAAACATTTCTGCCTGCCAATGAAACCACTGAAGCCACTGATCCATGGAACCAAAAAGGTTGCAGACCACTGATGTATAACGTGTATTCTTTTTAGATGTACCTGGATAAACATTTGAGTACAGGTATTTCTTGACAACCATTTGTTTAGTGACCATTTGAGGTTACAATGGCACTGAAAAAATTGACTTATGACTATTTTTCACACTTATGACCATTGCAGCATACCCTTGATCATGGAATCAAATGTTGAATGCTTGGTAACTGGCCTGTATTTATGAAGCTTGCAGTGTCACAGGGACCTTTTACGACCTTTTGACGAGCAACTTCAATAGGGAAGCCAGATTCACTTAACCACCATCTTACTAACTTAATTGCAGCAACACAGTTAACAACTGGGGCAAGGAAAGTCGTAAAATGAGGCAAACTCCCTTAACAACTGTCTTGCTTAGCAACAGAAATTTTGGGCTCAATTGTGGTCATAAGTCGAGGACTATCTGCAACTTTCAGTTATCCTATATTTTTAATTCCACTTTTCAGTTAGCCTAATATTAGGATCCCAGCTCTTCTTCTGCGCTTCCCAACAGTGGCCACTTCAAGCTATGTGGGCTTCAACTCCCAAAGCTGTTGGGGGATTCTGGGAGCTGAAGCCCAACTGGCTTAAAATTGATTCAAGATGGGATACCAAAGCAGGCAGGAGTGGGGGATCTTGCTGCCCTCCCCCAACAACAGGGAAGAGGAAACTGACATCAGGGCAAAGGAAAGCCAAGAGAAGACCTTCCTGTCCCAGCACCACTTTCCTCCAGGCAGAGAGAACTATGGGCTTTTTTCTGGGGAGGAAATGTGACGGAAGCCCCAGCAAGCCAGCAGAGAGAAAGCGCAAGAAGAGGAAGTCCACATAGCTGGTCCCTTGGCCTCAAAGGGCCCCTGGCCTCCTAAAAAAAGGACCAGCAGTAGAGTTGGCAATTATTCATCTGTATTTGATTTCTTTGCAATTCATCTTGCCTCAAGGTGACTCTGGACACTTACAACATTAAAAGTCAATAAAACCGTGAAAAATAAATATTTCTAATAACAATAAAATTACAATTAAAAAGATGGGGAAGAAGGGAGCAAGATTTTCCCTTAATCCATCCACCTTCAGCATGATGCAGGGTGGGGGGAGGGGGCTTCAGGCCCTTACAGAAGGACAGGAGGGTAGAAGCAGCAATAATTCCTTGAAGCAGATAAAAGACAGGGACTGAGAGACCAAGTTATGAATCGAGCAGTTTCTTTATCTGTCAGATAATAATCTGGGATAGTGCCACTGAACTACACTGTCTATACTGGAAAGATGGTTTTGTGTTTATACTTTCTATTAAAAGCTGGGAACAGGGCGACAACGTTTGAGCCGAACCAGATCACGGTAACTAACTGTTTATTAACCTGAGTAACTCGCAACGGAACCAAACAACTACAGAACTACAGATGATGAGAGGAGCGAGAGACTGCCAGGGGCCACACACACACCAAACTGTAGGCGGTTGCATTTAAAGGCTCCGCGGTGTGTAACAATTGTCTGTGCCTCCGCCGTTGCACTGTCCACCGGGAGTTGCTGGTATGCTTGAGCCATATCCAGCTTGGCAAAAACCTTGCCCTGGCCCAAGGAATGCAGCAACTGCTGCACAACTGGAACAGGGTAGGGGTTAGCTTGTAATGCCTTATTCAAGGTCACTTTATAGTCGGCACAGATACGAATGCTGTCATCCGGCTTTATGGGAATAACAATAGGCGTTTCCCACTTGGCATAGTCCACTGGTTCCAGGACCCCTTGCGCGATCAACTTGTCCAGTTCCTGATCTACCTTAGGCCGGAGCGCCAGGGAGACTCTACGAGGTTTTAGGTGGATCGGGGCAACTGAGGGGTCTAAGTTAAAGGATACCGGAGTACCTGTATAAGCACCTAACCCCTCACTGAATACATCTGCGAATTCGCCCATTAAGGATGCCAAGCTATCCCCATTGTTTGCATGTATGCCCGTTACAGCGAGCCCTAATACATTAAACCAGTCCAAACCCAATAAACTGGGTAAGGACCCGCTAACCACGATTAGCCGCAATCGGCCTTGGAAATTCTCATGCTGGACTCTCACTTGGCAGCTACCTAAGATGGGAATGGAATTCCCTTGGTAATCTCGTAACCTGAATGTACAAGGGGATAAGCACCTTTTTGACACTTGGGGCACCAAACGTTTAAGCGTGCTCCACGAAACTAGGGATAACGAAGACCCAGTATCTACTTCCATTTTACAAGGGTGGCCTTCGATTAAAACGGTAAGGAAAATTTTCTTTGATATGTTTTCCCTGGCCTGGCCAATTACAACCTCAGGCTTGCAACTGCTTCCGTGGATATTATAACACTCTTCACCCTTGGAGCTCGCCCTCCCGTGCGGATGGAGCTCTTGCCCCGAAGGCTTGTTGCGTTTATTAGGATCAGGTAAGTTGACGTGGCAAACCTTGGCGAGGTGGCCCTTCTTGCCACACCGCCTGCACTCTGCCGACTGGAATTTGCAGGCTGAACGGTTGTGGTTTCCCCCACACCCGGCACACAGCAGTGGCTTCTTGTGTGAAGGGGTCCAGTCGGAATTGGGGGCCGTCCTCAAATGGCTCACCTCCTCGTCGTCTGACGATACCTCCGAATCAATAGAGTCTTGATGGACTGTCGGGGTCTTCCACGCGACCGCAGGACTATTCGCTTTCTGCATCTCCGAGGAAGACTTGACTGACAGCTCGGATGCCCTGGCCTCATCCAGAGCTGTCTGGAGGGTATCATCAATCATAGCCAGCAGGCAACGTTGCAAATTAACATCTCGCACCCCGCAAATCAACTGATCTAATAGCTGATCATCCAGATCCCAAAATTCGCAATACAAGGCAGTTGTTCTCAATGCAGCCATGTATTGGTTGATCGTCTCCCCCTCAGCTTGGTAACGATGATGGAAGGCATAACGCCTCGCGACACAAGAGGGCATTGGGGCATAGTGTCCTTTTAGTTTGGCCATTAATGTGTCCCAGGGTACGTCCTGAACCTTCAAAGGTGCTAGTAATGCCTGGGCCGTCTCAAACATATCGTGTCCACAGACACTGAGGAAAACCGCTTGTTTACGGTTCCCGGGGAGGGCCTTATATTCGTTAGCCACAAGGAAACAGTCAAACCTGTCCAAGAATGAGTCCCATGTTTCCTGTGCCTGGTTAAACGGAGCGAACATCGTAAGCGTGGCCATTTCCTGTCAGTTGCCTGAGGTTCCCCTCAGCTGATACTTGGTTCCAAGGACGGCTGCACTTCGGCACTCAATTCACCCTCGATCCCACCCTTGTCACTAGTATTAAAAGCTGGGAACAGGGCAACAACGATTGAGCCGAACCAGATCACGGTAACTGTTTATTAACCTGAGTAACTCGCAACGGAACCAAACAACTATAGAACTACAGATGATGAGAGGAGCAAGAGACTGCTGTTTGACAGCTCTTATATACTCCCATCCGGCCGAGCCTCAACCAATGAGGACGCTCATAATTCCCGCCAAGACAGCGCCCCCGCCAGGCGGCTGTATATGCTAGGAGCGAATTGAGTAGGATATAACACTTTCCCTCCATTTTTAAGGACTGAAGGGGAGGGGCTTAGCCACCCTATAAATATGACCCCCTTTCCTCTCAGACACATCTATCTCTAGCTATCGCACACACACTCTGGCTCTGGCTCTAGCTCAACTCAGTGCAATACACACAGAAATACATTGACCTGACAATGTTGTGTGATTTAAAATGTAAATAGTTTATTGGTTTTTAAATAAACTATTAAAGTTTTCTCAATAAAAGAAATCTGGCTTGATTGTAGCTGCTGGGACATTCCAAGATCTTATTGACCTCTACAACCTAACTAAAAACTTTTCTAACAAATTGGTAGCAGATGATGGTTGTGGTCTAATGATGACTAGCCAGCATCAAGAAAATCAGGAAACAAACGGGACCAGCAGACCAGCTGATTTTGACAGCTCTGATGAAGAAGCTAAAGAATATGCTGAAAGAGGAGCCAGTAGGCGAATTGCAGGATACAGGTCAGTAGCCACAAGTCCTGAAAGGCCCCTAATTGACTTTTCCTCTCACTGTGAGGAAAATACTGGCAAAGTAACAGCAGAAGAAGACCCTTATGATCTTCTGCTTGAAGCAACTCCTGACCCCAAAGGAGCAGCAAAGTCCAGATACAGTATCCTAAAGGCTTTAACTGAGAAAAATGACTTAAATTAATTCCTCGCTAATCTCCTGATAACAATGAGGCTATCTGACCTCCAAAAATCAAGAGATATGTTGAAGGCAATAAAAACAAATGCCTCAATTACCTCAGAGACTCCAATGAGCCATTATGCCAGAGAAAAGGCGGCAGGGTGCCTTCGGTCAGACAGTGTCGACTGGCGATCCCCAGGGAGAGAGCCTTCTCTGTGGGGGCTCCTGCCCTCTGGAATGAGCTGCCTCCGGAGATACATCAGCTTCCCAACCTCCAGACCTTTCGCCGCACCCTGAAGACCTTATTATTTCATCATGCAGGGCTGGCTTAAACAAGGATTTTAAATTGGGTTTTCTATTGCATTCTTAATTGTCTAGCCAAATAATTTAATC